>VZTX01023485.1:444765-495182 GCA_013400915.1 Pardalotus punctatus
CAAATGTTCCATCTCACTCATGTGTTTATACATGTTATTTTGTAACAGAAGTTAAACCATTTTTAGAATTGTGAGACACACGTACTCCACCTTACCTCAGATTATCACTTAAATGAGTTGGCTTTGTTTCAGCCATTTCCTGCTCTGCCCCACACCTTGTCTGCAAGCAATTTGGGATGGGAAGGGATTTGCCTGTGGGTAGTGGTGTTGTGGCTCCCTGTGGGTGGCTCAGCACCACGATTGCCATTCATTTTTGCAGGGAGAGGCTGTGCTGCTGTGCGGGGACTCTCAGCCTCCCTCCCATCACAACTGCCGTGGCTGCATCCACATCCATGTGCCTATGGACCCCCTGGCTATGCCCTGCAGCAGGAGAGCGGCTCTGTTAGCTTCTAGGAGAGTGTTTCTTTGCCTCTGTGTGCAGTGTGTTCCTGAGTTCAACTAGTTGTAACTTAGGTATAGAATATTATTTTCCCTGTTTATTGGTAAAAGTAATCAGGAATGGTAATTAATTAGCCATCTCTTTGGTGGTATTCTTATATCCAACATCCACAAAACTTGATGCAGTGAAAACTTTGTAAAACATGCCTTTTAAAAAAATATTTCAGATAAATGCTACCAGATCAATCAATTGTGGTTGAAACCTGTTGGACACATACCATTGTCTGTTTTTAACATCCCACAGACAGACAGACATGCAGAAGGGGAGTGTGCAAGATTCATGTCCAGTCTTGCAGACAAGGGCAATTAGCCTGGCTTAGCACACGTGAGTAAGGTGATGTCAACAAACATCCTCCTCCAGATCCACCAGATTCCACTAGGGTGCAATGAGTATGTGCTGCTTGTCACTGCTCCTCTCCAAGACTGACACCAGCATTTGATATTAAAAGTCTGAGGTAACAAGGGGAATAAAGCAGTGCTTATGTAACTTGTTCATGGAGTAGGTTCTTAGGAATTTGGAATAGGGCTATTTCTCCAGCAAAAGATGTTAAAAGGGCAGAGCTGAGACCACCTTCCTCAAGTGTAGCAGGATCCAAAAACGTATGTGTCTCCATGGCATAAATCTTCATTCACTACTTAGCCCAAGCAAAGAAGTTGTAACATGTAGCTTCTATTCAGAAGCAGTTTATTTTATCTCATTAGTCAGTGACTTATTACTGCAGTGCAGAAAGTCACTGGTCCATCACCTGTTGTTTCAGAAGATGAAAGTCCCTTGTAACACACCTGGATGCTTCTACAGTCTAATGCAAGGTGCAGAGGAGGATGAACCTAGTGGCACAGAGGGGGCTGGGGAAAATTACAGTGCAAGAGAGCAGATAAGAGTTAGAAAAATGCAGATTGTAAACAAAGACGTTTCTGTTCTCAGGTTGGCCAAGTGGCTGCTGCTAAGTCACAGTAACCCTGGGTTGTCACCTTTGAATTTTACTTGTCACTCTGGTATGCAATACAAGAATGTGTGTCATTTCATCATGCTCCTTGCGTGCACATGTTACCTAATTAATTTACTACAAACTATAAAAGTAGTTCCTTGTGCTAATTGCCCTGTCTGCTGAATGACCAAAGAGGAACTTTGAAACAAGATGGTTTTCTTTAGATGAGAAAAGTGAGACATACAAATTCAGGCTGTTTTGTCCTTGTCTTATTCCTTCACAATATATGTACAAATCTTTCCTATTCCTGAGAAAATGAGAAAGTCTCCAAAGCACTCCAGCAGATAGCAGTAGCATCCATGACATTTGCTCGCTGATGTTCAAATTTAAATGGGTTTTTTTCTTTTTTTTCCTTTCTGTTTGTTTGTTTGTTTGTTTCCTTAAGAGTTGAAGACTGCTAAAACACAGCAGTAGAAGCCAAGGAGACTGGTTGCTCTTCCTCATAGTAACAAACATTCTTGTTATGACTAAAAGAAATACTATAGCAGGATTCTATTCTCCATCCACAATTGTCAGGTGATCAGAAATTTCAGAGATCATATCCAGTGGATTGGCAAGTTTAACTAAAACTCCTGTAATTAAAAGTTATACATGGAGCTGGGAAGATGTGTAGGAAGAAAGTAGAGACGTGTCTGGGGTCTCAGCAAGTAACCAGCGTGCTGTATATACAATAACACTAGATGGCTGTACAGTTTCCAAGAAACTGCTGTTGCCTGCAAGATTGATTTTGCAGCTTGTGCACCTGAAATACACACGGGGAGATGTGTTGATCAACAAAGTGTGTTTGCATGCCAGCCTCTCTGTGTTAGTAGGCAATCCAGTTCTCCTCTGAGCTGGCAGGCAGTGCTGCAGGAATGGCATTTGCTGACAGCTGGACTTAAGCATCCCACCAGATAACATGAATATCATGCTATGGTGGGGCAGCCTTCCTCCAGATTTGCTATGTCTCTGTCAGTGGGAGCTGAACCACATGTGAAGCAACTCCTGAGACACTCATTTCCAACCTGGCCTTTTGAGAAACCTGATATGCCCATAACTGCAAGGCAAAGGGTGGGGTATGCAGAGGGAGGCAGAAACCTCTGTGGCCATCCAGCTTTAATCAGCCATATTTGTTTGTTTATGAGGACATCTAAATAATACTACCCACCATTCTGTTTGTCAACATCCCAAACCTTCTGCTGATAACCTTCTGCTTCAAAACTACATTCTACTTTCACTTGACAGGTATACATACTAGGATCAGAGCTTACAACTTCATTTCCAGGCACTCCAGGAAGGTAAGGTGGAACCAAACCCTGGAAGGCACCTAACCATGTTGCACAAAGCTCCTGGTATGTAAACCACCTCTTTATTTGTGGCTGCAAGAAATTAAAATGTTACAGGTGAGGCAGAGAGGAAGAGCACAGAAATTCTTCTGTGCTTCAGTTTGCTACCTGCCCATCGCTCTTGCCAATTTGCCAGTGAAGCCTGGAGATCCTAACATCCCACCAACTGTAGCCTGTGACCCATGGATAGTGGGATTTCACAGGCTAAGGGGTCTGGAAAAGCTGATCACAGGATGCAACTTTGCACATGCTGCACAGCAACCCCCAGAGCTGTGAGCTCAGGGAGTCCTCAGTTAGATTTGAACATGCCAACTCCCTGCTTCTCCCCTCAGTCAGAGTGAGCTCCAACCAGGAATGATTACATTTTTGAGTGTCACATGAGACAATGGCCTCTAAGTCATGCTGGGGGGAGAAAAAAAATTCTCTTGTGTAATTTTTGCTGGCAGGCAAAGGGAGAACATGAATATCTGTGAGCTCAAGGTATACCAAACATGCATGTTGAAATCTTACTACAGGTTGAGAGCACAGAGTGGGAAGACATATATGTACAGGCAAACCCCAGCACCAATGATGTATCAGAATGATCGAAGCACCACAGTGTTAACAAAACCCTGTCCCTTGGTAGTAAATCTGCTCCTTTTGTGGCTGTTGATCACAGGGATTCAGTTGGATCTGATGACAACTGGTTTGAACTAGACAATCAGTCTTGTCTTCGAGTAACTCCTTCAGAACTGGGCTAGCTGCAATCTGTATCACCAGCTAATGCTTTTTACTCATTTAATCATCATTACAAATATCAGGAAATACTACACCATTAGCAAACCCATGGTTTAACCACAGCAAACAGGAGGGCCAGATTCACATTCATATTGCCTTCTCAAAAGTTTCTGGAAACACAGCCATGGTGGTGAGGGATTTGTCAGTCCCATTAAGAATTTTTTTTTTCCCAGGGATAGTCACACCATTAATAAGCCTACATTGTCTCAAGATGAATCTACTTGGTACAAGGTTTGCCTGCAATTGTACTTACTAACTCGATTTATTTATGTTTTGCAATATAGGACCCAAAATTCACTTAGTTCACAGCATACAGACAGTAAAGTTACTATCTCACTTAAAATCCTATTCCTTCTTATTCCTCCATGCTTAGTTTTTTGCTGACTCATAAGCACCATCCACTGTGCAAGAGTATGTTGATCTCAGGCAACAGGCAACAGTATACAGAGACACAGAGTCTCCAGCCTGGTAAGTGCAGCATGGGTCAGAGATGTGGGATCAGGCAGCCACAAATGGCTCACTGCAACCTTGGTGGGGTGGAGAGCCCAGCCCTTAATACGTGCTTTTAGCATATCTGCTGAGAAGTGAAACTCCCTTCCCCCCACTCTCACCACAGCACAAAGGTATTTTGAATCCTACAAAAGGCACGCCAAAAATCAAATTTTTCCATCAACAGAGAAAATAAGGAATGTGTGTATCTGGTCTGTTGGGCTCAAAGGGGGAGATGATTAATCACCAGCAAGGGAGGATGACTGTAGATGGCAAGTCAGCATCTCTAAGTATTTTGTTTTTCCTCCCCTCATCTCTTTCTCCTTTTAAAATGAATTCTAAGAGATTGTTTACAGTAGAGTCCCCTCTGCATGCTTTGAAATTTTGTCTGAAGTCAGCAAGTCCCATCCTTTCTGCCAGCATTAAGAACAGACTGGTCTAGAAAACAGAACCTACCTTAAAGAGAAACCAAGAAGTACAGTGTTTCAGGAGTAGCTGGAGGACTTGGAGATGGCCCATTAAGGGTAAGTGGATGGAATCCCAGCCTCAGTGAATCCACTGAGTATTTTGCCCCATCAGAGTATATTCTCTCCTCACCAAATTCGTGTCAAAATTCTCAGGATTTCACCAGAAATTTTTTGCACCTCTAGAGTCTGCTGTTGATGAAAGCTTCTGCTCTGATCCAGTCAGGCTGCACAGTCCAAGAATGAATGACTCAGCAAAAGGGATGAGCAGAAGACAAACCATGATAAGTGGTAGCCTAGTGATGCTCTGCTTTTTTGACCCCCAAGTCACAGAAAGTATTACAGTACAAACCACATGTGGAAACAACACAGGATAAACTACAAGACCTATGCTGGTGGAGATAAGGCACTTGGATTTAAATGTAAAAATGGAGTTTTTATGCAACTACAGTCATTAAGAGTCACATAGTATTCACTGAATAAGAGTCGCTAATGTTTTCACCCAGACAAAATCCTTGCTCAGATCAGTTCCCGCCCTATGGTTTCAGTTGGACACACTGCTTTCCAGTTTGTCTTAAACTCTTTACTGGAAGTGAGGTATTTCCTTTAATACTTTTATATTGAGACCAAGATGATTCATTTATAAAGAATTCCAAATTCACAGGGAATGGGAAACACTGTAAAAGTGAAAGAACAGCCTTTTCCTCTCTCTTTTAGGTAAGAGAAGAGGCAAAACCCACTAAGCTTCTTTCAGAAGATTTTATGCTGTGGTTTTGATTCTGAACAGGCAGTAATACTAAGAAAGCCAGTGATCTTCCTCCAAAGGAAAACTTCTAAGTGGTTGTGATGAAAAGTGTGCATACAGCTGTTTCTCTGGTACGAACCTGTTCTTTAACCATGGTGCTGGGTACATGGGGAGAGCACCCACATGCAGCTAATTCATACAGACATCACAGAAGGGAGTGGTGCTGGGTAAGAGTTGGTCCACTATAGATGCAGGGAGCTCACCCTCTGTGGGGCATCCTAGGGTACTGTGCAATGTAACACAGGCCCTGCAGGGCCAGCACTGACCTTTCTCTTTTCCAGAAACACTAAACATTGGCGCCAGGATCTAAGCAGGAATCACCAGGAACCGTGAACAATCGGGACACTAATGTGCAAGTCATATGAGTGCAGCTCATCAGTCACTATATACTGCTCATATGGAAACAAGCCCCCATCAGTAAATCTGGTTTACGGCAAGAATACAAAGAAATCTGAGCATTGGGCTCAGGACATGTTGTGTAGACTATTTGTAAAGACATGTTTCTGGCATTTTGAGTCCATAAATAATGTTTGCGAAAAGGTATTAGGTACCTTCCCCAAGGGCTGCTAGAAAAAAGAAGTAAGCAGACCAGAAGGAGCGTAGGCACATTCCAGTTTGGGGAGGAGAAAGAGGCTGCAAAGACATCTCTAGCAGACTTATTATGGTACCTTTATGAAACATTTGCCTTTTTTACCCAGAGGGCAGGGGTGAGGGAAATATGATTCCTTGCTCTGAGAGTGGTGGAGATCAAATGCTGAATCTGCATGGACTGCACTCTCTTCTCTTGGAGCCACTTCTGCAAAGGTGTCCTAAGCCAGATTGACAGCAGCCAGAGGGGGTTCTGGCAGCTGCTCATATTCCAGGGAAATGGCAGGTGTATGAAAACAATCACATCAAACTTAGGAAAAAGAAGGGAATAAGAAAAATACTTGGATTTGCACAAACAAATAAATCTTGCCTTTCTCCATTCTTATTTGCAAGATTGGTCCAGAACAAAACATCACCTCTTCAACCCAAACAAAGAAACACCGTGCAGAGAGCACTGCAAGTCTGCTGATATCCTTGCTGTGATCCCGCTGGGGCTTCATAATGCACTCACAGTTAAAAGAAATGGATTGCAATGATAAAAGAGAATTATCTTTGCTTTACCTTCATATGCTCAGTAAACTCCCATGAAAACTTAGTAAATTCCCCCTGCTGCTTCCCCAAATGTCTGTGCCTCAGGCCCAAACTCAGTTATTCCTTTAATCCTGTGCAGGAGACCCAAGATCAAAGTTGGTGGGACTTTGTTTCATTGTAGCTATTCCCAGCACCATCCCTGGAATTCAGACAGCTGCTGGTTTTCATTCCTTGGCCATGGGCTAGCCAGATCTGACACTTCAGTGTTAACCCTTGGTTTTGGCATAAATTATGAACTGGAGTTTTTGTCTCCTGAAAACTCCCCTGCTCTGCAGCAGATGAATCACCTTCACTGTACCCCATGGGAATAAATTACTCACTGGTGTTTCCTCCATGGGTACCAAAATTTCAGTGGCAAAGGAAGGGATCCCTGTGCAATCTAGGATCTTCTGAGATGGAAGGTGGTCTCTAACTTTCTATTATATTATCCCCAGGAGAGGGGGAGAAGAATTGAAAACATGAAACATTTACTGGAAAAAGCAAGACCAGCCCTGTATTTAATCAAAACATTTTGGTTTGTTCCACTTGTAATTATTTCCATCCAATGAAAAAATACTCCAGCAAAGAAAATGACAGTTGCCTTCCACAGGCAAAGTAAGACCTCATGTCAGTTCCTGTACAATGCTACAGTGAAGGTGACGTATTTTTAATGCTGTGTTGAAATTGCCTTTACTTGTATTGCAATAACACTCAACACATCAATTTAGGTTTAATGATCTATTGTGTTCAGTGTTTGTTAGGGTAGTGGTGAGAAAACCAAAGATTTGTGGGGAAAAAAAGCTGAAGTGACACTTCACTTCCCCTGAAACTCGTGAGAATGTGAATATGAACATTGAATATGCCCACATGACTGAATGGGGCAGAGCTTTTCCAAGTAGATGAAGACCAACCTGAGAGCCCAGGGAATTATTGTTATTGAAAGCTATGCTGGTACCTTGCATTTTTTTTTGGAAACCCTAGTTTTCACATGGTGGAAAGAGGTAAACAGGAAAAAAAATTATCCATTCCTGTACAAGACTCACTCTTACACTCAAATGACTGTCTCAAAATCAAGGCAATGAATTGGAGGTATGTTGGTTGTAGTTTATTGAGATCTCATGCCAGGCAAACCCTCTCTGTATGTTTCCTTTAATTATCATGTTCCTAAAGAAGGTAACAGTTTATGCAGATTTGCTACAATGCCTCACTACCCTCCCTTCCCTGTGGCTCAGGTACCTGAATTTTGCATTCCCCAGAGAAAAGTGGAAATAACCTTGGAGACTTCTGCTTCAAAACACATTGAGATCTACTGGTGAAACAGCAGTAGAAATATATTGTCAGTTCCATATGCTGGGATATTTTTTCCCAGAGCTCTCAGAAATTCAACATCACAGTTACATTTTCCTGCCTAGAACAGGCCAACCATTTTCTCTTCAATAGCTAGCTGACTTCAGTGCCCAGGTGAAAAGGAGGCTGTAAATCATGGACATCACTACTTGCTTTCAAATGATTTTTCACCCAAGAACATTATGCTGGTTTTTGCACTGTCTTGGTGTAAGTTCCTGGCACTACTGCTGCACCTCACCCATCTAACTCAACAGGTATATTTTCATACCCTCTAGCAACAGATACTTTGTGGAGGAGTTAGTGTCTGCCAAGTGTGGTTTAATACTAATTAATGCAGGCCCCTTGCCATTTTCTCCTCCAACTCAAAACTGACAGCACACCAATCACCTATATTTTTCAGCAGCACATCGTCTGACTGAGATCAAAATATACCACTGAGGTCCATCTACATGGCCCTTTCCTGCAGCACAAACAGAATTCAGCTGCCTGCTTCTCAGACAGGTATGACAGTTCAGGACCCACCTGACACTGACTTAAACCCCTTAGTTAGTGTGTTTTGCAGCAGAGAGCATGGCTGGTTTGTGTAGTGGTAGGAAATCAGCATCTGTTTAGGGGGAAAGGGCAGTTTTGAAGAGGTAGAGGTTGCCCAAGATGTGCCTACTCAACATAGGAAGAGATGTCTGGGAAGCACCACAGTGAGAATCAGGAGGCTGCTCTGCTGGGTGGCTTGTGGGATGAACCAAGCACAGGGATGTAACGCTTGCCCTTGCAGGAGTCCAGCATCTTGATAATACAGGAAGGAAGACTATTCCTTTCTTTTTGTGAGGAGAAAGCAGGTCTTCACCAAAATACCAGGATGAAATGACAAATTTTATCTGAGATACTTAAACCTGCTGGTACCAAACATCATATTACTCATGGAGAGCTCCACCTTGTCCTCCCTCTGGGTACTACTGACATTGCAAAATCTTTTGCTCACCACAATTCTTTCCACATATATTTTCTGTGCCAGCAGAGAAGTCTGATCTACTCTGGGAGGCCAGCACCATCCTTCTAGAGCTTTCAGCTACAAGTATGATGGCTTGCAAGAAACCAGCAGTTAAAACTGATCAATTAACTGTAATTTTTGTATCTATGACAAAGAATAACCTAAAAAAATCAGTCAGCTACTAACTAGAACTGTCTTGTCTAGCTTTGTCTGTCATATCCCTTTGTCTTTCTCCACTTGTGGTTTTAAAGATTACCTCTCTTTCTCGTAGAGCTTTCTCAAAGTATTAATGAGCTACCCAATCCAAATCTGTATTAAATCTCTGTAAATGTTCAGCTGTTCAGATATAGGGCTTGGGTTATGGTCATATATCAAAATTGGCAGGTCATTAGCTCTCATGTGTTGGGATAGCGAGTTACAAACTCATTCATACATTTGCCATGATGGATTTTCTCTAATTGCCTTTTTCTGAATTCTGATGATTGTGAGTCATTGCAGGCAGGAGTTTATATATCCAGAAAGGTTAAATATAAATATATCAATCAACAAGAGAGACTAACTTATGAAGATAAAGGCCAGGCATGTACAGAGTTAAAGAATATTTCTATTCCAAGTGGACAAACATGTAATGCTACCTGCACGTCTTGCTGATAAGAATGTGCAGACACTTGGGTTAGTGCTGGAGCCAGGAACATTACGCCAGATCTGATGTGGACTGAGGGTGCACTGCTGTGGCTGCTCTGCCTTCAGCACTCAGGAGCACCCTGGACACCCAGTGCAGCTCAGCAGCTTCCCAGCATAACCACTTGTGATCCCCTGAGCTTTTTTCTGTGCTGTGGAATTGTATTGCTCCACCTTTTCAAAAGGAAGAGTTCTCCATTAAAAAAAATCCTCTACAGTATGATCCTGCAGAGTTGTTCTGTCTTCACAGGAATATCCACAGTACCTTAGGGATTTCCACTGACTTCCATCTTTGCTTGGGCAAAGTCACCTACAAACACAAGGACAATGAGAACCAAAGGTCTGCTATTTCTGAGGTTCCTGGTGGCCAGGATGAGTGACTGCTGGCAGCACACTGTCCCCTTTTCCTGCCATCAGGGATAGCTCAAAGGACACTAGTCAGGGTATCTGCTTCATCCATAAGAGTAACAGGGACATCCCTCAGTACTGCAGTTCCCTGTTGTTTCAGCTGAAGGTCCCAAACCTGCCTTTAGCATGTGAAAACAGAGAGACAGTGGAAAGGGGCACTCCTGGCTTCCGCACACCCCCTCCTTTTCCCTGCTCATTCCCTTACCGAATCCTTCCCCAGCCTTATCACATTCCCTCCATTCCTCTCATCGCCCTCTGAGCTTGCCTCTGGAACGCTGAGCCTGTGCTGCTGCCCAGCACCAGCTTCCAGATCCCCTCGCTCAGACCTGTGCCATGGGGTTCCTGGCCACTGCAGTGAGAGGGGTGGGGGAGCCCTCACCTCCCACTCACTGTCTTCTGCCACAGCTCTAAAAACCAGTATTCACTCCCTATCCACCTCTGCTCTGTGCAGCACCACATAAAATCCCCTTCTTCTTGATGCTATCTATTTACAATAACTCAGTTTCCATAAAATCTCCTCCACTTATTCCTCACTGAAACACTCTTATCTTATCTTGCAAACCTGACTTGACATCAGGCAGTTTGGTGTTTATATGAAAAAAGGGTTTGGCTTTGAAAACAGTTCAGCAGCCACAAACAGAGCTAGGTCTTCAGAATAGCTTAGCTTACATTTTTGGACACTAAAATGAGAAGCCAGCTCTTCCAAGAGGGCTCTTTGTAATGGTGTGTTTTGAAAATATTACTTTAAATATCCCTGAAACAGTTAGATGTGGAGCCTGTGCTGAAAAGTTAGATTCTAGCTTGGTGTCTCCCTGACAGCCAAGCTCACCTGAAATCTGCTCTGCAGTCCTTTGCAGATCTTCCGAGCCCTTCCCTGGTTTCCTGCTGCCTCCTCAGCCTGCACAACGCAGGTTATCAGGGCAAGCGTAAGGCTGGCCCCTGCTGATTTTGACAGACTGGAACTCGATTGATTCAGTTTGCACACTTGGGACAATATGTTGTGTCTTTGCCTGTTCCTTTACATTAAAACTAATTTGGGAACAAGCAAATTGTGCTACCAGACTTTAATTCACCAAGTTTCAGAGTTGGGTCATCTGGAGGTCAGGTTTTGTTTTGTTTTTTTTTTGTTTGTTTTTTAAGAGCCCTACCAAGAACTTTGTGGAAGGTATCAAAGAAAGCTCTCTTTGTACAAAACCACAAAAAATACATATTCTTATTATTTTACTTGGCATGGAAACTTGTGTGCCAGTTCAATTGTATTGGCTTTCAAAAAGAATAGTTGTGCAGTGACTGTTCTGGTGTACAACAGTTTGGTGGCATCTGTCCTCCATCCCATGAGTTGTGGAGCACTGCAGAGTCATGGAATGATCTATCAAAAACCTCCTGTTATTTCAGGATACGGAAATATCTCCCAAGCACTGTATATAGACTACGGATTCATCATGAGCCAACCTGGAAATTTCAGTCTGAACAGCAGTCTTAAATTAGTAAGTGCAGGGAAGTCTGCAGTAAAACAGCAGACTGTCTCCAGTCATCCCACACTAAACAAGCATACAAACAGAAGTAGAATTTTATAGATAAAAGCACAAATAGCACTGCTAAGATAAAAATCACAAAGGTCCCAACCCCTGAAAGGCCTTGGTAGTATTTAATTTTTTACAGTGGACTTAGATCAGATCTGAACAGAGGAAATATGAATATATTGCTGTCATTTCCCATCTGGACCTAGAAGAGCCCTGCTTTGGGGTTGGTTTGGAAGGGAAGAAATGTCCCTTCATGATGAACTTGCTTTTGTTACTCTGGGTAGCCATGGTCACTTACTGGTCATAGAAACAGTTTAATACAGACTCACAACTGTAATGTTCAGGCAGCTTTACAAAAGGGAAACAGTTTACTTCCTTTTTTTCAGTTAGGGAGATGAAAAGCACAAAGCACTGAACCAATATGCTGAGGAGGGAGAGCACCTCAGTGCTGGTGCCATAGCTGAGCTCCAGTGCCCCTTCTATCACATGAAGAGGTGCCAGATGTGGGGCCACACAGCAGCAGTCACCTGGTGCTGCACACAGTCGGGTACACAGACTGTGGTGTAAGATCCACAGTCATGTTACCAACTTCAGTTCACAAACAGTGGAGCCACAGATATCCTCCGGGATGTCCAGAGGAAATACACACCCAAGAACTGGATATCAAAGCTGTACACAAATGAAAGAGCATTGATTTGGCTTCAGCAAGAGATTTTTTAAATAATAGGTTTGCAGAAAGACATGCTATTACTTAAAGTACGTCCTGGGGTCATCCAGACAGGTCCTTGACTACTGAACACTATCTGCTCATCTCAAGGGCAGCTGTTTGCAACATTTTTCAGCCTGGGAAGCCCCTGTATACTTTACCAGTGGAGGCCAGGTCTCATGCAGTGTATTTAAATCTGCTAACAGTCAGCCTACTTTCCTCAGTTACTCCTCCCCAGTACCAGGGCAGCCAGATCCACAGGAACTGACAACCACTGCTCAAGGCCAAGCTTACAGTATCTTTTTTAGTGAGATCCCATGTGGCAACTCATAGTGCTCCTGTCGAATACTGGGACAAGCGAGCTTCGTCATTTCACTGAATGGGGGAAATCCAGGCTCACGTACTGCATGTCAACCGTCCTCTGTTCCCTTTCTTTTCTTTAGGTGTACAACAATTATACCCCCTCCAAGCAGGAAGCAGTAAATTCTGTAATCAAACTGTGAAAGTGCAATTATGAGTACGATTAAGGTGAAATATAGCCCTATTGAAGCTGGTGGGAGTTTTATTATTAACTAAAGTTTTGCTTCTGTGTTTCAGGTGGATAGTTATCCTGTTCAAGCAAAGCAGCCATTATTTAATCAAAATAACTTTTATAATGCGGTATTACTACATATTCAAACACTCAGGACATGTTTACTTTAATCAATTCTAACTGAATTGTTATACAAGAAAAATATTTAGTTCTACTGATGAGTGCACATATATTCAGGGCAAAAGCAATGTAAATTGTCCAGGATCTCATTAAGTGCTATTTGTACTGCTTTAAACTCTCGTGATATTTTAGCAAGTCACATCTAACTCTTCTGTTGTACTCCACTGAAACAGATTACCCTAAAATGAGAGTAAGAATTCCTAAACTAAAGCAACTGCAGCATTTACAGTGATGCAGCATTTACAGTGATGCAGTATTTGCAACAAGGTAAAGGAAGCAGAGATCGCTAAACCCTCAGCCCCCTTAATTGCAAGGTTTAACAAGCACTTTCATAGCCACTGGGATTCTCCAGGCATTAAAAGCAAAGAAAAAAAGAGGCTGAGGGATGCTCTGCATACTCTGTCACTCCCCATCTCTGGGCCAGGATACAGTGTTGACACCTGCCTGCAGGACCTGCCCAGCCTGGCTGATTCCCAGCAACAGACCAAGTGAGGGTGGAGGGTACCCATTTTTCTGCACTGTGCAGAGTCATGATTGGGATAAAAAAACAGGGCAAGCCCAAGTCTGGCTGAGTTTTGCAGGGATGCAGACACCTTGGAGAGTGAAAAGGAGGCCTGGGTCAACAACAGTATTCTTCTGAGTTCCTCCTCATCACCTTTTCACATGGTTTCATGGTGGAAAACTCCCCAACCCTTCCCTCATGCCTTCTCTCTTTTCTGTCACAGTCCCCTGGATTACAATCTCGTTTCACAAGTCTCGTCCTGACAAAGCAGAACATGAAACTATCCCATCCTTCCAGAGTGACCCTGATCATGATTTGTCCTTTGTCAGAGCCACAGAAGCAACTGCCTGGCACCCCCAGGACACCAAGGTCCCAGCAGAAAAGTAGGGCACCCCCCCCTCAGACCCAGCTCAGTTTCCTTCCTTCCTTGGGGGCTGCCACTGCTCCTCAAGCACTTTTACCACTTTTCCTGCTCCTCACCAGTTCTCCAGCATCACTCTCCTCTCCTTCTCCACTCACACTTGACTGCCCCACCAGTGTGTGGCCCCAAGGTGCCCACCACTGCTCTGCTGCCCATCCCATCCTGAACCAGGCACCCTCCTCTCTTGGCTGAGACCTGGTGCATACTGACTCAGACACCTGACCTAAAACTACTGGTAGAGAGGCGTGCAGGTGTTCTGGGGTGAGGAACTGCTGATGAGGACCTGCTCTGTGCCTGCATGCCACCATCCAGCCTGCAGCATCACAGAAGGAAAACAGAGGGTTTGGGTTGCATCATAACCCAGAAAGTAGCCGGCACAGCACCATACAGTGCAGCTCAGCCTGCCTTCGGAAGGTGTTGGCAAGGTATGCCAGCTTGTCCCTTGGCTAAGAGAGATGTGGACTCTGAGGGCAGGTAGTCCACAGGAAAGTGGGGGAAACTGTCTTGGCTCTGGAGGCCTAGAGAGCAGTGACTGAGTTTAAGCACTTCTTGTAACAGCTTTTGAAGTCAGTCCTTCAGTGCAACTCAGTGAGCACAAAGGTGCTTCCATTGTGCACCAGAGGAAGCAATGTGCTTGGCAAGCCAGGCCCTGACTTCCCAGGGCAGTGTTCTGGACAGGTGCTTCCCATGTGGCTCACCAGGGCTCCTTTCACAGCAGGGTGGAGTGGAGACCACATACCTGCTCCAGGATCCAAACACACATGGCATTTGAGCCTTCTCTGCTCTGAAAAGGCTGGTGGACACACCAACAAGCAGAACTGGTGCTGAGCTAGGTGGCTGCTTTTTCTCCTGCTCTGTGTTTGGGGAATTGCTTGGGGCAGCAGTGTCCATAAGAGAGGCAGGGAAGATGCAAAGGGGTTTTGCTTGTACAGACAGGGTTTGCTCATTTTGGGTATTAAGTGTTAATAAGTGTTAATTAAGCATATCAGATGCCCTGAAGGAAGAGCAAAAACTGAAATGTATTTAGACTAAGACAGGTGTCTGGAGCAAGACACAAGATTTGCAAGGGTCAACACATTACCTCTAACAGAGTCAAGAGCCGCTCACTACCCCAACAAGATATTTTTTGCACCATAAGTGCACTGCAGTGAAACAACTTCCTCTTATGTGACCCCAAACCTTCACCTGGACAAGCTGTACACATCCAAGCCACTGCCAAGTTAGCAAGAGAACCATTTCACAGGAAGCTGGAGTCTTCCGGAAACTTCCATTTACAGGAATGCAAATATCATGCAATTCCTCTTTGAACCCACACCTCCTTTTTTTCCCCTTGACCTGTCCCTCCTGTGAGGGGCTGCTGGCTGAGGCAGTATGAACTCCCCCAAGCCATGCCTGCCAGCACCCTGCCTAGCACCAGGCTCTGCAAGGCAACGGCCCCATGGCACCACCATGATACCCCCAGGCTGGCACTGACACCCTTGTGCAGAAGGTGCTGTGACTCATCACTTAAATGACATCAGTACAGCACTGCTGACATGGCTGATCAGGCAAAGGTAGCTAAAACCTAAGAAAGAGAAAAACCCCTTAGTCACCCATTGTCCAAGCTAACCCTGATGGATGCTGCACAGAACATGTCCTTCCTGTCCTTTCTCTGCTGCTGGGGAGTACCCTCATAACACAACATTAAACCCACCCCTTTTCCTACACTCTCACACAGATATCCAATGTCCCTCTGCCAGCCACATCCCAAAACCTTGCTTGTACCAGGAGTGAAAGAAAACATATTTAAGTCAAGAAGATTATTTCATTGCACAGGGTCCTTTTGTGCCACACTGAAGGTGTACGAAACAATAGGAGGTAATCAAGCAACCTGTCCAGATCCAGCCTTTAACTAAGGGGTCAGGGAATGGGATGGAAAACAAGGTCTAATATATAGGTATGATGAAAGGTTGACAGTTATTTCATTGTGTGCTTCAGTGTGAAAACCACAGTGACAATGATACTGGAATGTGTTTTTCATCACCACGAATACTTCACACCAGGTGGAGAGAGCTTTTACATGCATGAGAAATCCTGTGCTTTGGGGGCTGCACAACTTGAAGAAGATGGACCCTGAAACTACTTTAAAAATCCTGTTCTCCCAGACAAGCTGTTGCAGAAGGAGATTAAATTATTTGCATGTGGGACATGCCTAAAGCCAAACAGCAGAGGAACACCTCTCCCAGCTGGGAGAGCTCACCCATGCAGAGCTGCGCATGCTCAGGGATCTGTCCTGCTACTGCATAATTTGGCTCCTGGGGAGTTTTTTTAAAACAAGGCTCACATTTGACAGGCATCCTCTTTGCAACTGAGGAGCGTCTCAGTGGACACCGTAGCAGTCATTTTTATGGAAGATTTGGGATTGCACAGTAGTAACTGGGTCATGAGGGAACACAATGGCCCAAACAACACAATGGTACAAACAACAAAATCGTTTTAGGAGTCACCACTGAATATATCTCTCTTGCTTTCCAGGCACATAACTTAGGAATTGCACTACAAACAGACCTTGCCCAACCCCCTCACCCATCCTCCTTGGTGCGAGCAGCTCCCTGTGAGCTCATGCCTGACTTCTCCATAGTAGGGAAGTACCCTCTGCTCTGAAGATGCTTCCCACAAGCCCCAAGTTAACAGAGATGACAAGAAACATAGGATGCAGCTGTATGCCCAAGGGATCCAGAGACACAACAGCTTTCCACACATGTGGACTTCTTTGGGTGGAGAGTTTTCTTATGACTGAGGAAATTGATGCATCCATCAGAAATGAAGCTGATGCTGACTAAGGGGTTTTTCCTCTTCCTGTTACATCCTCTGCAGCTCAAGAGGGAATTTCCTGCCCAGTTAAGATTTAGAGAACCCATCCCACATTCCCAGCACATGGATGAATGGGAAGCAGACCCAGCACAAGGACTGGCAGCTATGAGGAAAGGGCAGATGTAGTGTGGGCCAAAAACCACAGGGCACCTGGCAATGTGGCTCCAGTCCCCAGATCAGGCTGTCACAAGTCCATTTCTCTGCTTGGCTGGTTCCTCCCCATCCTTGTGCTCTGCCCCAGCACAGTAATGTACAGCTCAGCCCCAGTGCCCCATGCTCCCCTCACTAACAAGCTGGACTTTAAGGAAAAGGAGTTAATCTTCCTCAAAACTCTGAATTAAATGGTGAGATCTCACAATGCTCTCACTGCCAGACAAGAGATGAAGCTGCAGGATACAGGCATCTTTCCCTCCTTGTTGTACTACAGCAGCAACTGGGTTCAATGTAGACAAGGAATATGACCTTTCCCATGTCAAGGTTATTCACAAGGTTTAGACAAAAGCACATCAATAATCAGCTTCCCTTTTCTGCAGTTTTTTCAAGCTTGGAATCCAAAACCAAGGATCACTTCTGTTTCTTGCTTGTGGGCTATTTTTGATGAGGGCTGGAATTGGAGGTGCCCACCCTTTGGAAGGTTTCACTGCTGTTCATAACACAAACACAAAATGGTAAAATCTCCCTTTGGGTAGATGCATTTACACTGACATAAAAGTCCTAAGCATGCTAATGCTTTTTTTCTGATCCACTGCTAAGCTATTCAAGTGTAAAACATCTTGATGCTAATATAGCAAATTGAAGTTGAAAAAATACATAAAACACAGTTATGCTACTAAAACTTTTCAAGTGTAGACAAAAATAATCACATACAACAACTAACAACAGCTTTGTGGAGCTCTCTAGAGTATGAGCATTGTCATATATTGTGTCAACACAGGGCATTTTCAATTTAATTATCAGTTTCATACACACAAACACACCCTCTTGTGAGACTACCCAGAGCATCAAAATCTTGTGCTCATTGCCAGCCATTTTCATTTCGTGTTTGCCCTAGCCCAAGGCTACAGTACTTGCCTCGCACACATTCCAGGGGATATTTTATTCTTGTAAAAAAGCTTACTGTCAGTGGGTTGTTTTATTTATTATATTTGGTAACGCAGTCATTTCTATTGGCCTCAAGCATTTGTTGAGCACAAGGGCGTAAACCAAGCTTAGAAACAGCCAGCTTGAGACTCCTTAGGAACTTAGATTTCTGACAGCATCAAACACTTCGCTTACTACAAATTAGATACTTTTCAGAGCACTTTGGTTTGCAGCTATTTACAGACATCAGCATTGCATCAGCATTATATCTTTTTTCCGTCTCCAAACTAGTTATTAAAAAAAACAACTCTCAAGGTAGTATAGGAGTGTGCTCAGCAGTGTACAAAACAATGAAGCTTAAGGGCAGAAAGAAAGCAGAGCGCAATGGTATATGGGCAGCAGAGCTGAAGGTGAAAGGCTAATACTTTGTCCCCACAATTCCTTTGGCTGTGCTACTGAATCCATGCTAAGGCATCTGTAACTACTCTTCCACTGCTCTAATAATTCAAGTCTGCCCACTGCAGCTGGGAGCTGAGAGGGGAGCCTGAGCTGCTTGCATGGGCAGAGCAGGGCAGCGCATCACACACCAAGCACACAGCACGAACCACAGCACTGTCTCAGTGCAGGAAACAGAGACCTCCTTCCCCAAGGGAACCTACAGCTTTCCTTCTCACCAGCTCAAAGAGAGTGAAAAGCCTGGCTCTGTCCACACAACAAACCACACTCTTGGGTTTCCCAGAAAAACAGGAGTAGGCACTGGGTGCACAGTGAGTGCCTGGAGTGTTTCAAGGAAATTGGACACAGCCCACAAAAACTCTATCCCACTGCAGTGGGAAGCAAGGGGAGAGCAGTTAAATCTTCCCAGCCTGGGGAGAAAGGACGCCTTTTGTTTGGATGACACAAATTTGGGAGCAATTAATAACTTAATACAAGAGCAGTGTGGTGGGGAAAGGGGCCAATTAGACACCCTGTTTTTAAATTTGTGGCTGGTGCCAATCAGCAAACTCCAGTGACTGCTACAGCAAAAAGCTCATTCACTTTAGTTGATACTTGGCTTGAAGTGTGTATGGCAGAGGCACAGAAGGGCTGGCACCTGCAGGGCAAAGGGGCAACTGTACTGATCTGCGCTGACAGCTCCCCTCTCACCTCACTTTCTCATGGCATTTGTAGCACCACTGGCTCTGTGATCTCCTTCAGGCCACCGATCCTATGGACAGCTGAAATCCTCAGAATTAGGCCGGTTTAACCGGTGTAGCAGCGCATTTTTTCCTGAGAGTGCTCATGTCAGCAGAAGCCTGGATGGGAGAGTAACACAGGGCCTGGCGCTCTCTTAGCAAGCAGAGACTGTATATGTTATGGGGCCGCTTGTCATAGGGAACTTCTACTCCTTAAACCTAGCCTAGGAGTAATTTCCCACACATTTCCCAAGAAAACACTCCAGTGGGCTCAACCATGCCCAGAGTATCCCAGAACACTTCGTGTCTGGCCTGCACATTTGGAGTTCACTCCAGCAGGGTGACACTGCAAACCTGCCCATGGAAGCTTGCACCCAGGACAGTCCTGACACTACCTTCTCACCCTTCTTACCCATAGCCTGCAGCCTCAGTGACAACCAAGGTAGTTTTGCATTGTGAACACCTAACATACAATTTAAATAGAGAACAAGAAAAAAAAACTGAAAAGAAAAAAACAAAAACAAAACAAAACAAAAAAAACCCCAAAACAACAAACCCACTCTACTCTCCTACTCTCTCTCCTCCCCACCCTAAACATTCCACCTTTCCCTGCCACTAGAGAGGGGAGCTGTTTATTGACATTATGCAAGTACTGAAATATTTTTCTTTTTCTTCTCTCCTGTCCTTTTTTTCCTCTCTCCCCCTCTCTGCTCCGGGGGTTACAAAGGTAGTTCAAACCCCTCCAGTCATCTCGGCTTATCAGCCACAGGAGATACATTCCTCTGGGCTGCTCCCTTTATAAGTCNGGCAGCGATGGCACCCCCGTCCTCGAGCCCCGCCCGCCCCTGAGGGCGGCTGCTGCCGCCGGGATGTTCAGCTGGCATCGGAGCTTCACTCTGGGAGCGTCCTGGAAGAGAGGTGAGTCCACCGCCCCCCCGGGGCCAGCCCTGCGGCTGCCAACACCTCCCCAGACCCGCACCCCCGCCACCCGCTTCCTTCCCCTCGGCCGCCGCGCAGACGATACTTAGGACAAGCCCATCCCGGCCCACCCTGCTCCCGGGCCCCGCGCCGCTGCCGCCCCGGCCCGATGCTGCGCTCCCTGCTCTCCGGCTGCCTCTGTCCCCTCGCAGGTAAGGCTGCCATAAGCGCGTCCCCTCTCGCTTCAGCCTCCGGCCCGTCAGCCCCTGCCCCGGGGCCGGCGGGGACAAAGATCGCGCTTTAGGAACCGGTTTGATTTCCTCTTAAAATGGGATTATTTTGCTTTGGGAAGCGTGGCAAAGCTTGGGAGAGAGGAGCACGGGAGGCGGGAGCACTGTGGCTCCGAGCGGTCCGTGCTGCCCAGGGACCGGCACCCCTCGGAACGGCTACCCCGGCACCGCGCGGGTCCGGCAGCACCTTGGGACGGGTCGGGGCTGCCCTCCGGCCCTCACGGCGCGGGCAATGGACATCGGCTCGCTTTCTAAGCTGGTGTATCCCAATCCAGCGGGGATTGTCACGGGTTCGAAGTGTTTTACTTGCTCCCTCCTGTGCAGATGAGGTTACCCTGGCAGGGAAGGCAGCTATGGTTCTGCAGCTGATAACCTGTAACTTTTTAAGCCTGTTGTGCACACAAATTATGGGGTCTCAGTATGCCTTTTTTTCAGGCATAATTGGGCCACTCTATTTTATTCCTGAGCCAGAGCTGCGGGCTTTGAGATCACAAGCCCCAGGTAGCAGAATTCTCTTAGCATCCCTGTTTACCCCTCAGCTTGGCTTATGGCAGCTGTAAACGAGATCGGCAGGTTCTGTCTCATTGGCTTCACTGCACTGGGCTGCTTTGCGTGGCATGGAGGTGGCTACAGAGTTTGTCAGAGTGTAAATGCAGTATGCAGTGCAACAGCAGGATGGTAAAGATGTTGCAAAACACTTGTTTGGGGTGGTTATATCTCCTGGGGTCCTGACTTTCCATCCCTATGCCAAACTTCCTGCCTCCTGGGATTGCTGCAGCAGTTGTTCCCACGGAGTCATCAGAGCTGCCACAGTCTTAGGCATCTACTCAGGTACTCACTGCTTGGATTGTGCTTCCCTGCTATCCTAGTCTGGGGCAGCTACTCAGAGCTCAGTGTGAGCTGGAGACTCTCTGAGGTGCCCTAGCAGGTAACTGCTGGGTGCTGTTGCCATCAAGGCTGCTGAAGCACATTGCTCTGCATGGGTTCAGTCTGGAAACTGCTGCCCAATCACACAAAGGGCTCTACAGCAGTGCTGCTGTGAGAACATGCCAGCATCTCCTAAGGTATGAAGGGTATTTGTGGAGTGTCTTACAGTATGGTGGAAACTGTTCCTTTTTCCCCTGAATGTAACTTGGCCATGAACTTGTTTCCTCCAAGATATATAGTGCAGACCTGATGGCAGGGTTAGGAGGCAAAAGGAAGCTTGCTCTACCACTTGGAAGTGTCCCTCAGCACCCAGACACAGAAGTATTGTTAATAGGGTAGTGAAAACTTTGGTGGGGGAAGAGTAATCATACAGACCACTGAGGAATCAAAAAGAGGTTCAGCTAGAATTTCTCCAAATGAGAAAGAGCAACAGCACTCTCTAATCACCTCAGGTAGAAAAATATGCGCTAAATATTATGTATGTCCTGGTTTGGATGCCATCTTTATTCAGAAAGAGCACCCTTGGCTCTTTCTTGCAATCTTTGTGGCAGGGACTTAGAAGTTGCACCTCCAACTCAACTTAAGAGGGAGAATGTAAACCAGAAGAAAGAGGGTTTTTTTAAGTGGCAGCTCAGTAACAGGGATTTAGGCTGGATATTGCCTCCTTCAGGGGGCTGTTAAAGCAGAAGTATCAGGGTGGCAAGGACCTCCTGTAGCTGCAAGTGCAGTTTACTGTACTGCATCAGCACCATCTCCTAATCATTTCACCAAGGGCCCTGTGTGGCCCCAGTAAGTGCAGCAAACCCAAACCCCATCACTGCTCTCACTGCACCATAAAAGATTTCAGACATGAAAGAGTATGGTTACACCTGTCCAGTGCTACCTTGTTTGAGCAGAAGCAGCTCACTGGGGTTTTGCCAAGGGACAGCAATGACTGCACATGAAGAATGGGTTAACAGTGATCTTTCTAATACAATTCCCGAGTTCCTTTGGCTTCAGTTGAAGTACTGGTGTCTAAATGGCCTTGGTCTTTGGGGCTATTGAACAGTTGTTTATCCAAGCTTATTATAGGCAATAAAACCTGAATTACTACATACCTGTCATCCCTGGGGGGCACGTTCCATCCTTGCAAAGGGCCTCCTGTCTCCTAGTTATTTTCTGGCTGAATAATTCTCTGTGATATGAGGCAGCCTGCAGATCAGATGTACACTGATCAGGAAAATTAGACAGTTTTTGCCAATATGTGATGTATTTGTTTTCATTTTCTGTTCAGATACATCAGTGGGCTGTGTGCTAAATAATCTTTTGCTGTTATACAGGGCTCCTCATGAAAGCAGTTTCCTTTATTTAAGGTTTTGAACCCTTCTCCTGGAGGAACACATGGGAGAAGGAGAATCCTTCTCCATTTCCAAGGAGAAAGATTTGCAGATGTTTAGTGACAGCTGTCATCTCCCTGACAAAAAAATCTCACAAATAAGCACCATAGGTGATTGTAGAAGCTGAACTTCTTCCCTCCCCCACCACCCTCGGTCTGATTCCATTTCAGAGTAGGGACGACTTGGGCACTGATAGTTGTGCACTGAAATTATCCTTGGCCTGGTCTTCCCACTGGGCCATAGATATAAAGAAATAAGTTGCAAGGTAAATGTAGAAATGAGTGGGAGCTGAGCTTTAGCTGGTGCTATGCACAGGGTCAGGTGTTGGTCTAAAAACTGATGACTGCCAGCCTACACAAGTAACTGATAAACCAGGTGGGCTGTGGGGATCTGCTGTGCCCCGGGACTTTCTGCCAGAGGTCACTAATCTATCAGACCTGTCGTTTGGTTTCAAAAACTTCACAGGTCACTTGGAATGAATAGAAGCAAGCTGTAAAAGTGTCAAGTGGCTTCTCTACTTGGAAATCCATTTCCTCTTTAGTTCACCCAACTATATCAATCAGTAAACAATCCATCAATCTCCCTCTCATTCCTCCTTGAATACTTGAAAAGTGCTATAATTATCTCCTCTTTTCTAAAACGTAAGTACTAAAGCAATGAATGTCTCCTTAGTCAGAGTCCTTGAACCCTGTTATCTTCCTCTCGGCATCTACTTTATATGGATTTATCATTACCAGCTGCAGCTGTGGGGACCTATAACATTTCTGGTCACATTATATTACCAAACTAGGATCCTAAGGAACCTCACACCCTTAACTAACACTGAGACTAGAGACCACCTTGGAGCCAAAGGATCTAAGTACTTTGTGCTTTTTGTTCAAGGACTGTCTGAAATCTCAGCTTTGTCATAACTATTCCTTTGCATTCAACATTTCAAGCAAATCAAATTGTATATGTACATTCATGAAATCCACATGCATTTCACTTCCCCAGTTGGATAAACTGAAATTTTGAGAACTGGGTCTAGCATGGAAATACTGTTATAACATGGGAGCATGTTCCTCTGCAAATGTGAGTTTTTCAGTCACAAGTTCAGTAAAATAAAATAAAAAAACAAGCAAACCAAGACAACAAAACACCTCACCTTTCATATGACAGTGATTTTCAAGCATTCACAAGTTTCTGCTGTTGTAGATAGAAATTGTAACTGGTGCACTGAAGACCCCAGACCCTGCGATAAGCTCTCCTTATCAGCTTATGATTGTCCTAATTATTTAGGAGCAGCCTTGCTCAGGTTGGGCAACCCAAGATCCAGCACCACACTCAGCATGCTTTGCTGGAAAGGCACTGGGAAGGAATATAATTTGCAGACCTTTGGTGCCAAGCGGCACCTCTGCCATTGCCAGGACTGGGATCAACAGTCCAGTAAAGCACCAGGTGGCTGGGAGATCCCCACCTTGTGGAAATCCATGGCAAAGCTGTGTGAAGATAGATTTTTCTCAGAGAGTCAATTGGCAGTGGTTACTTATTTTTTGGGGTGGGGATTTTGTTTGTTTGTTGGGTTGTTTCGGTTTGGGTTTTTTGGAAGTGTAAGAGTAATTCAATTCTTGTGGACACTGAGGCCATGTCCACACAACGCCTGCCTGAGCCCACAGGGCTATGCAAGGAACAGCTCTTTCCCAGCCGGGGGGTGACACAGCTCCCACAGACCCTGCGTGGGGGCTGCTGAGGAGGTGCCAGCAAGGCCCCAGCGCCCAGCCCCACCCCTCAGCACACATGGGGGAAAAGTCATCAGTGAAAAATGCCTATTGTTTCAGAAAGGAAGTGACCCCTTCTCTCTTAAATGCTGGGAAGTTGAGACCTCATCACTGGTGAGAAAAAAACTCACCTCTTCGAAATGAAAGGGAAATACCACCTGAGTTGTACTGCCAGCAGTGCTAGAGAATGTGGCACAGTGACAGAACTAAGGGAGACTTTTTGTAAAGGAAGGAAGGAAAATGAGGGAATGCAACGACTGAATGGGAGAGGCAGCCTTTCATTTCTAGGTCATGAGTTTGACTCCAGTGCACTAGTCACTACTACCTAATGATTCTTCAAAAGGCAACAATCATCTCTTAGTCTGTTACTTGGAGACCACAGCCCCATCACAGAACCAGTTCTGCATGGCAGGGTTTATAATCCTTGGCACAGCTGCAACCAGAAAAGAGTTTGTAGACAGATTGTGTCCTCTACAGGATGCTGAAAAACCTTTTCTGACGCTTTGCATGTACACCTTACTCCTGCACTTAGGGCTAAGCAGATTGGTAGGAGTGATGTGGTTTGATGTTGGTCTTCCTTTGCAGGGCAGCTGTGCAAGGTCCCTGCATTGGTGATGCCCTTTATTTTTGGTGGCACAGTAAGGTCTGAAAGTACTGACCTTATAAAGTGCAGTGTATATGGTGTTGCATGTCTTGTGGCAAACAGTAGCAGGAAGAGGAATAGATTCTCTGAGTATACCTGGGCTGTTCACCCTGCACAACCCTGCCAGCACCATCACTGTGGATGGGCTCGCTGTGCACATGAACTTTGCAGCAGCTCTGCATACGAGCAGCAGGCTGCCATGGCTCTAACTCTGCTATCCTTTGCAAGATGGTAGATGGAGACAAGGAAAGCTTTGGCTCCAGTTGTGCCGTGTTTAACAAGGATTCTCCCCATGCCAAGTAGCCTACAAATCAGGATGAATATTTTGAGAACACAGGTGGGCAGAAGCTGGAAGGGAGGAGAGCAAGGCTGGTATGGCTCTCTACTGCCAGTCACAGTACTCATCCCACTGTCAGCCTGGTCTCTTCCTGTCTACCGGTGCTTCCATTAGTCATACACATCAGAAGACCATGTGCTGTGACACTTAAGTCAGGTATTAGCTAGTTCACTGCCACCACCTCCTTGCGAGTTGAGAAGAAGGTTAATTCTCCAGCTTTACAGGCACAAGAAACCCAGCTGCCTAAGGTTACACATGATCACTTACCATCAGTTACAGGCATATATTTCAATCCAGGGACCCCTGTTTATCTCAAGGGTGATTACAGAGCCATATAACTCTTTGACAGGGCTACTAGGCAAGTAGCACAAGCTAACCTGAGAAAATGTTTGGCCTGGGCACACATGTTGAAGATGCTTCAGGAACCTGTATTGATTCTGAAGTATGCACACAAAACTCCACTCCTTCCCTGGCTGCCATACCAGCATACCAGCCAACTCCCTAAAAACTACAGTGTTTGCTACCTTACCTGCACCCCAGAAGGGTGTGGAAAATCAGTCTGGGGAAAAGAAACAAAAAACAACAAC
Organism: Pardalotus punctatus; assembly: GCA_013400915.1. Classification (NCBI taxonomy): domain Eukaryota; kingdom Metazoa; phylum Chordata; class Aves; order Passeriformes; family Pardalotidae; genus Pardalotus; species Pardalotus punctatus. Next base: position 470,442 of record VZTX01023485.1, read on the forward strand.
AACAACAAAAATCTTGGCTGAATTCCCGGGAACAACAGTGTCAAACCTGGCTAGCCTCCAGCACAAGTAAATACATCTTACCATTGTTAATGCCACCGTTTACATCTCTGAAGCTCTTCACACCTCCTTTCAGAAGCCTCTGTGCAGGACTGTTTGTAACCATACCCCTGCAGCACACTCCCTCCAGTGCAGGCAGGAGTTATCTCCCTTCCTTACTTTACTCAGGACCCCTGGTATTGTTGAACAAAGTACTTACAGGCCAAGCCCTCAGCCAAAATTAGCTGACAGTTCTGTTAAGGGCCCTGGGAATGAGTTAATTTATAGCATCTGAGGGTCAGGTCACTTTTTTTTGTAATTGCACAGATGAGCTTTAATTGCACCATTTTGGCGGTTATTAGCAATATGCTTGAAAGAGCTGAGTGTTTTTGTATTCCTCTTCCGATTTGAGATTTGTAGCAGGAACAGTCTGCTTATTGGAAGCCCATGGTTTAGATTCCATAGTCCAGTTAACACAGAGGAAGAGAGACTGTTCTGTCAGTGAGGTGCAGCAAAAATAACTTGAGTTTCAGGTCACTGCCTTAATCATCAGAGATCTTTCTGCTGTAGCCTAGATGACTTCACTGACCATGAGAAAGTATCATTGAATAAATGAGGATGAGGTGCCTAGGCGTGTTACAAAATCCTGTTGTCCTTTGCCACTATTCTGATCTTGTGGCAGGGGGATGGTAACATTTTGCGTCATCACAGGGCGTTGGAAGAATAAATCAGAAATGCTCAAACACTGTGGTTAGCAGGACCTTACAGTACTGAGAGCAATGGTTTGCAGCCTAGAACAGATAAACAAGAAATTTTTGTGGAACATGTTACTAGTGACCACAGTAAGGGGAGAGCAAAGGAATGTTGTTTGCATCAAGGTGGCCATCCCACAGAGGGCAGAGATTTTATCTTATTTTCTATTTTTTCTATTCCAGCCAAACCTTCTTGCTCACATTTCAGCTTTTGTAGTCATAAAAGATATGCATTAAAGTGTCTGACATCTTCTGTAAGTAGCAAGACCTCATTTTTATATGCTGCTTCCTGATTTGAGACAAAGAAATATTTGTGTAGGCCAGGGTAAAACCAGTTAAGCAAGAAAAAAAAAGGGCAGATTAAAAGAAGTGACAGAATCTCCAGTCAAAGGAAAGCATGGCATGATTAATAAGTGAAAGCAATCAGTCTGTGGCAAGGAACTACCCTTGCAAATAGTAATTCCTGTTAAGAGTGACAGCAGTATGATTTGTTCTTAAACATAATTGCAGGAATGCAACTGCTCTCCACCTGACTCTCAGTGGTTTTGTTGGCCAGCTGGGGTAGTGATGCCATCAGAAGAGCCTGTAAGCCTTGTATTTTTCATGCAGATACAACGCTTTGTCTCTTGCTGCCAAGAAGTGTTTGCAGCGGAGCAGGTAGATCCTCTTGACTACAAATCAAAGTGACTCCGTTCTACCTCCTCCTTCCAAGACCTGGCACCCAGCTCCCTCATACAGATGGTGTTTTGCTGTGTGTCAAGATGCAAACCAGTCACCCTATTGTCCTCAGTTCAGGGTCTCTCATGCTTATCCCAAAAGTGGAAGAATAACAACACAGCCCAACACAGGCAGCTCCTGATGAGCCTTCTTGGGCATTTCCCTGAGCAATGTCTTTTTCTTGTTGCCCACCACAGCAATGTACTGGTGTATTGCTGAGGTCTGGCACTGACTGTCCCAAACTCTTTGCACTGGGGAGATGCCTGTGAGTCCTGCTAAGGCAGGCAGTGCAATTCTGCATATGATAAACAAGATCTTATATAAAGGGTATTAGCACTATGTGCCAAAGTGCCACAAAAAGCCCATCAGATGGGATTATTTATCAGTGACTGCCCTTTATGAAAATCCATTGCAAAATATTAAATCAGTGGGTGTCTATGAACAGCAAAGGACATGTTTCAGTGGTATCACAGGAAATTCTCAAGATCAAATAAAGAGAATTTAAGTAAAGTACAAAATGATCCGTGTAAGAGTCAGCTTGGCCATAATGAGTAAAAGTCTCTCTTGTTTGAGTACATTGCAGAAAGCAAGCTGGAGGAGGGAAAGCTGGAAAATGGGTTATTTCTGAAACGGAGAGCTTTCTGGGTTACTGTGAAGAACTGCACAGCAGAGCCCTCCCTGCTCCATTGCTGGTAGAGTGGATCCAGGCTTTCCTGCCTACCTAGGGTCGCTGACATTACTGGGAGTGAGTTTGTAAAGCTGCTGCTGGGTTGATTCAGGCAAAAAGAAAGAGGAGAGGGGAATGAAGTAGGAAGTAAGACATCCAGAAAAGTGTATGCCTTGTAGCCCTCAGAAGTGCTCTGGGTCAGGCACTAATAAGGGAAAAGATACCAGAGAAACTGAAGTTTTGTTCTGCGTTGATTCCATAAAATCCACAAACATACAGATTTGGAACTGATTTTTGCAGTTTGCTAAAGGGTAGATGCAGAATTTTCACACTGGCTCTCATACCATTGCAATCCACAAGTCTGCACTATGAAATGTTATATTCAGAAAAACAGTAAGAAAAACCTGGGGGCAGATCTTCAACTCCTGAAGATCAGCCTTTTATCCAGAGACTGTTCTATCACCTTACGGTGTAAAATAACTGTGATTTGAAAACAAGTCATCTTTGTCCATATGCAAAAAGCTATTGAACAAGGCTGCCCCCATCTCCTTTCTCTTTACAAATAAGGTAGGAGTTCACTTAAATTACTTCATAGCTAAAACCATACCGAGTGAAAAAGGTGTACAGTGTCTCATTTGCTTTTCTTATTAGAACTTGATTTTTGTCACCTATATATGTGGGGAATACTGCAGAGAATACCAAAGAATTTTCAAATTGCTTGTTGCAACCCAAAATTCACATAAGCCTGTGGCAAGACTGATTTCATTTTACTCAGTTTTCTGCTGGTTCAGAGTACATTTAATCAGAGAAAATATTTGAGCCTTAAATTAATGTCTATTAGGCTGGAAGAACATACGCATCTCTCCATCTATACGCAGGTAATTACTAAAAAGTCACCTGGCTACATGTGTTGTTTTCTGCTTATCTACCAAATCAGAATTGCGCTTTTATGAGCCCCCCTGAATGACTCTGAGGCTATGAAACACAAGGCTTTTGTTGCAGCAAAGCCTACAAGAAAGCTTCATATAGCTCAAGAAAAACAAATTAGGGCTGTCCCCCCTACTGCCTCGGTATAGGCAGTTTTACATTCCCCCTCCCTCAGGGGATGCATTAGACACTGAGTTTTGTAGCCTCCTGTGACCTTCTACTTGTTTTCTTTTAAGCAGGTAAGAAGAGCCCACCTGCTGAGGACAAAGTCGTGTTAACACACATGAAAATACTGAGCAATGAAGGAATTCAAAACCCAGGGTTAATCCCAGAGGCTCCAGCTGACACAGCCTGCACGGAAGAGTCCCATCTTCCCGGTGCCAGTCTCCCACGAGACTGCCTGGGAAGTCCAGATGCAGCAGCCACACCGGCAGAGCCAGACTATGTGGATGGCCCGGCAAGCACCGACTACGTAGCCACCCTGCCCGACCTCAGCGCCTTCGACTCCAAGTGCCGGCTTCACAGATTCTCCAAATTTGAATCTGAGGACTCGGGGGTTGAGTTGCCAAGCGGGGCTAATTCTCCATCAACGCCGACAGGCTCAGAGAAGAGCTTTGTGCTTCACAGCAGAGACTCATTTTGTGACTCAGGTGTGCTTAGCACTTCTTCTTCTCCAGAAATTGATCATCAGTTAATGAGAACATGTGAAGAAAATGCCAGAAAAGTCAGCCTCCAAGATCCAGAGAGTAAAAAGCAAACTGATTTCTACAGCCAGGAGGCAGATGCTGTGCAGGATCCTACAGTTTCCCTTGAAGACTTCAATGTCCCTCAGGAAGAAAGTCCTGATGAACATTTTGACCAGGGTGACAGGCAGTGTCCAGAAAAGGAACCTACCCCAGAGATGGACCTTTCCAGGGAAAGCACTCTTTCCACCCCAGGTCCCATAGAAGAGCCAAGGACAATTGCTGACAATTTCCCGGAGAATTTTAGCAGCATGCAAGACATTCATATCCATGAACATCAGCTGAAGAAATACCCCACAAGTGACAGTCTGGATGAATACATGGATGAATGCTGTAGACTGAGTGAGGTGAGCAACCCCTAAACTGAATCTTAAATCAGGCCTGTCCAAACACCCCAGTCAGTGTTCAAGACCTGTTTGTCACAAACTAGGACACAAGTGTGTTTAGAATATCTCCCCTGAAACTGTTGTAAGCAGTAAAAAATGGTAATTGATTTTTAAGATTTCTTTTCATACCAGGAAAATTCTGAAGTAATTAATAAATATCAGGTCTGGGTAAGGATGACAAATGACTCATGGAGATCTGATGTTTCAAAAAGCCCTAGATTAGAGGGTGGACTTGATGTTGGTCTCAAAATAGAAGACTATGAAATTAGTCATCATCCTCTGATACATGAGTTGGGGGTCAGAACATAGGTTTGTTTTCAAGGCCAGGTTATTCCTGTCTCTGGGAACAGCTGGACTGCTTTTGGGACTGAAATTTGTGAAGAACTTGTCTAAGGGATAATTAATTTCTGTCCAGGCCTGTTGTGTGCTGTTGACCCCATTGTCTCAAATAATGCATGAGCAGGGAGCTAATTCACAAATTCAGATCTTTGTTGGGCTGGAGTTGGAGATCCCATTTTAACTTGCCAGCATAGCTGTGATGGACCAAACTGCAAAGACCTAATTTCAGCAGGCTGTCCCACCCCATATTCCCTCTTCCCCCTTGCTGGGTACCCTGCACCACTGACAAGAGAATAAAAAGCCCTTCTGTGCACCTTCTCCCATAGCAGGTGCTGGCACGCATTCCCCCCAGTGCTTTGCCTGGAGCCTCGTGCTGCTGAAGTGCACACAGATCGCTGCCTTGCCTGCACACTGCAGTGGACTCCAGGAACCAGCAGAAGAAAGATCTCAGTGGGAGCTGATTCTTGACAGAGAGGAAGACCAAAAAGCCCCATGAGCAAAGGGAAAGGAGAAGGGCAGACTAGGTGAAGAGGGTCACACAGACACACAAAAGCATCAAATGGTGCCTAGCAGGCATTTCTTTTTGGAGCATTCATTGTGGTAATAGTGATGAATTGGAATTGGAGATGGGTGGGAGTAAGCCAAGTGACAAGTGATGTGTGCAACCATGACCTCTGCCCTGAACAATCAGATGCTGGACTTCCTCTCCAGCATGCCAAACCCTTGTGAGCAGTGAGGAAGGTCAGAGATGTCCCATCTCTGTTAACATTGCATATCAAGACAGTACAAGCAACACACAATCCATCTGAGCAGTGTTTTCATCCCCAGAGCTGTCTCACACATGGCAGAAGACACATGTCTATTTTGCACAGATCCCAAACAGACCTGGCCGTTTGGCAGAGAGTTCAAGAAAGGATCAGAGCAGAATCTGACCATAAGGAGACTTCATAAAAAGTTACCTAAATTCTCTGTTGCACTCTGGAGAATTTGCAGCCAGATTTGGTTTTGTCTGACAGCTCTGTATACCTGTGAAATTCCTTTAAATCCTTGGTGAAATGGAGCCCCAGTTTCCCAAAGCAGAGCATTTAAATAAACAAGAAAATAAATTAGAAAGGAGCTGAAGAGGAAATGAAGCTCTTGGTGGCTTATCTCCCCTCCTTTTTAATATCCTCACTGGCTGAGTGCTAAAGCTCTGTGCCCTAGAGCACTTTTCTGTCTTTGTTTTTTGAGCTGTATAAATACAGCTGTGACCTAGATGCTGGGAAGTTTGCCCCTCTTCACAGTACACCTCCAGGCTGCTGTATCTCACGAGCAGCACTCCTTAAACTGCTGGGATGCCAGGTAGCACCAAAGCTTACTGGGGGACAAGAAATGCCCATAGGCTGCTGCACAGCCTTGCAGCAGCTGCTGCTCTGTGTCTCAGAGCACCAGGACAGCCTCTGGCAGCTGCAGAGCCTTCTGCCCTCACCAAATCTGCACCAGGCTGACATGTCCTCACTGTCATACAACAGAGACCTGTTCAGAAGTGATGTCCAGATGACCATCTGACCATAGAGCTGATGGGTGCATCTTCATTCAACCCATCTGAAGCTCTGCTCCAGGCTTTTTCTGTGGTTTTCACATTTGCCTGTAACCTGTCCAAGACACAACATGGTACTTAGAAACCAATCTCTGCTATGGCCTGATGTTTTCTGAGGGACTCAGATATCCCTGGAAATGAATTAGTGTTGTCTGAAAGAAAGCAGGCCAGCACAGCATATTCCCACCCTGCTTAGCAAGAACATGGCAAACCAAATGCTCCATCAAATCAATTCTTGCTGCATTAAATTAATGTTGATAGAAATGCAAGAGTGCTTACACTGGCTTATAATTTATAGGAGGTGAGAGCATTATTTAATTATAGATGACAGCATCTTCCTCAGTTCTGTTGATGGCTTTGGAAACTTTCAAATAACAGAAGAGCAGTTGAGTTTCCCCAGCCCAGCTGGCTGTGGCAATGACAATAGCACTGTGCTTACTGGCTCACCACAACCACACAAGGATTCAGTCTCTGGGTGAGGTTGTTCCCTGATGTCCTCCTAACCATCGCTTGCTGCTGAGGCCCCTTCCAAGAGAACAGGAAGGAAGGTACTGAAAAAGAGAGACTGGAAATGACCAAATGTTTTGACCATTTGGATTCAGTTGGTGAATGGCTTTGATTGAAAATATACATCAAATCATTTCAGTCTGGCGTTTTAGACAAAGCTTTCTGATCTTTTGTTTTGAACTGTCGTTATTTTGAAATTTGCCTACATTTTGAAAGATGAAAGAAAGTGGAAACTGTCAAACAACAAGAGAAAGAACTTTGAAGCCTAAATAAAAGCATTTCCTTTTAAGCTTGAAGTCTGAAGATACATAGCTTTTGATGCTTTTGCTTTACAAACACTTCCTCACATTCCATAAAGTTTACGTTTAAAGTCAGCCCAGCCCACACCCCTAGAAGAATAAAGAGGGTGGGAGCACTGTCATCATTAAATGAAAAAAAAAAATCATTATTCATGCAGTGCTATTTATCCTGGGCCAAAGCAGTCAAAATATTTCTCTACAGAGTGGTACAGTTCAGGGGAAGGATTGGGCTACCTGTAATGGTGAGCCCCGTAGCCTGTGCGTGCTGCCTAAAGGAAACCAGAAGCTATCAGCAAGCACAGCCCCTCCTGGACAGCAGGGTGGAGCCATCAGAAGTACACACCACGATCCCTCTCTTTCCTGTTATTCACAAGCCTTTTGGTGCTGTCAGCTTCCAGTAACAAATGCTTCCCGCTCAGCCTGTGACGTCATTAATTGGTAGATGTGAGCCCGTGATGGGAGGTTTGTAATTACATTCCTTGTCGGTCGGTGCAGTCACCGTGCTGCCTGTACCAGCCACGCTCACATGGCAAGAGCACACAGTGAGGGATGTATGGGAGGATGGAGCATAGTATAACACAAAACTATCCACAAGAAAAGTGAAGAGCATTGTGTGAAACACAGAAACCTAAGGCAATGCAAGATACATCAATGAGCTCTTGTCTGAATGAAGAAAAGCTTCCCTTGCAAACTGCCTGTCATCTTCAGTTCCTGCTGCCAGGTTTAGCCCAGGACAGGTCTCCATTGAGCCCAACTGAAGAAAAGCACATCACACACATCCAAGTAACAGATAATGGCTGAAATAAGACAGGACAAAGTGCTGACTAGATGATCAGACATGCAGATTTTGATTATACATCAATTCGGGATAAGAGGCTTGAAAGCAATTGTCATTCTTGCAGCTCCCACTTCAAATCTTCATAGTGCTCAGATGCTGCAGTGAGCACCATGTTACCCAGAGATAAGGGGACAGGCTCCCATCTCTGTGAGCTGGGTAGCTCACAGGAAAATATGTGATTTACACCAGTCAAAAGATTGACTGGAGGGCTTTAGATAAGCCAAAGTTCCCACTGCAGATGCTTCCTAAGAAATCTGTAGGCCGCCACAATTGTAATGGTTTATTGCCAGGGACACGTATACTGAAAACCTGTCCCCAAAACTTTGTCAGGTGAGCACTGACAAGGGCAGAGATCCCTCTTAAGTTACACAGGTATACAGTCAATGTAGTGCACCTTCACTCCTCAGGGTCAAAACCATAATGGGAGTGACTCAGCACAGCAAGCTGGGAGCCTTTAACTCCGTTTCTTCCTGATGAGGGTCTGGCTCAGTTTCATGGACCTAAAAGCAAAATCTGGCCCCTATTCATACATTATGTCGTTACTTTCCTAGAGAAATTTTAACTGTGTGAATTATAAATTGTGTTTGTATGATTTTCCACATCTTCACCTTACAGAAAAGTAGGCAAGATGTTTTTTCCTTCTTCATAGGCTTCATCAACTCAAAAATGGGGATACAGCTTTTGTTCCAACATTCTGACAGTTCCCGTGTGGAGAGTAGAACAAAGTTCAGTCATGAACCTTCAGCTGGGAGGACAGAGAATGGAAGAAACTCATCCTGGAAAATGCTTGTAGTTTTCCTGTGGTTGCTCACTCTTCACTGCTAGCATAAAACTGTCTCACAGGTGCTGAGAGGAAAACATTTAGACCAGGTTCTATGCTGCACTTGGCATCACCAAAAGATAGCGAGGGCTGTTTAGGTATTTCCAGTCTATGAAAAAAACAAGTCCTGAAGGCTCTTGAAGGGTTCCTACAGAGACCCTCTGTGCAATTGTTTTAGGGGCAACCAGCTAAATTACACAAATGTTCTGCATCAAACACCTGCCATATCTGAGCAATCCTGATGCTAGCAGGCCCTGTGGCAGGGCATGCAGAGTGAAGCACACCCCTAAAAGTTTTTACTGTTGTGTGCTGACCACAGAGGTGGCTGGCCCTGCAGGAATGTGTGGGCACTGGAAGCTCTGCCTGATTTATACTTTCTGGCATCACTTCAATAAAATACAGATTAATTTGCTGTTGAATAACCCAAACTGCCCTAAGCAACCTCTGAAGGTTGGCTGTGAAACAGGGATCTTCAGCATATTGAGTCCAACTTTCAGTCTGGTTTAGGTCCTCTACAGGGGTAGATTCACCTTGCCCCAAGACCTGGAGCAACTACTCTACACCTTTTCCCTCTCATTTTCTGGGCACCTGCATTTACTCTTAGGAATTAGAGTTTCTCTCTAACTTATGCTAAAAGCCAGTTTTCTCTGTGCCTGTCCCAAACACACCTTTGCTTTTCAGTGCCTTCAACCCCAGAACAGAGCACAGAAAACCAGGGCCTCCTTCTCCTCTCCTCCCCCTGCCCATTTTGCTCTACAACCCCAGCAGCCATGGATATGAAGCAGGACTGTACAGCATTAAGCACAGGACAAATATGGAACAAAAAGAAGGTCTCTAATGGAAAGAGGTCGTGGTCAAATGCTTCATTCTTTTTCTCCAATCTAAGTTAGAGCCAAATTTTTGATTTTACTTCATCCTATTCTCCAAGGCCTCCTCTGTCCCTTGTAGCTTCCTCTTGTGTTTCCACAGCTATAATGGATTGGATTTGGCTCAGTATCTCCTTGGGGCAATACAGACATCCCACCAGTCATACAATAGCAAACTGGCAGGAAGGGGAGTTGCTAGATATGCAAAAAGAGGGTACAGTGTGTCTGAAAGCCGGTATTTTCAGGGATAATAAGGGACTTCTGACTATTCATATGAGCAGTGTACAAAAAATGACTGTTCATTTTGGGACAGCTCAAAACGGCCAAATTTTCAGAAACTGATACTCATGTACTTTCTGAAAATCATGCTTCTGAAGCTGGGCACCCCTAAATCCCTGGCTGCTTTCAGATATGTTGGTTATAGTGCTTTTGATTCAAGCTTTTCCCACCAGATACCACACAGGCTTTGTTCTCCCTTTGGGCCCTGGGGTTGTGCCCCTTCCCACTGCACAGCCATACTAAATACTTAGTTTTACGGCTGAGTAACTTTTGTCTTGCTACTGCTTCTTGCAGGCTCTGCCTGAGAGGAAAATAAAAGTCATGAAGTGAATGACTGGTTGACTTGGAGTCAACAACCTCTGCCCCAACTTCAGACGCATAAGCATCTGGATTTAATAATACCTGTTTATAAATAACGCTGTATCATCATTTGTTTAAAAAGAACTAAATCCTAATGTTGATTATTTTTGAACACACCATGAGCTTTCTGACATAATTAAAAGACAGGAAGAGTCCCAGGGCTGGCATTTCCCCAAAAATGTAGATTGTTGTGGGAAAGGAGACAGAGTAAGCTTCCTGCTTTTGTAGAGGGAACTTATTTTTTGAAGTAAGATAAACTTAGAGCACTGCTTTTGTAAAGATCGAAGCTTATTTTACTCACTGATATCACACGCACATCAGCAGGCAGCGCCAAGGTGGAAGTGAGGTCCTGCATGTGTTTGTTAGCAGCACGTTTGACACAGTCCGATCACGGCAGAGGGGAGGACACTCGCTGTGCACGGAGAAGTCCGGGCACCAGAAACAGTGAGGTGCAGAGCAGGAGGCTGGGAAGCATCGTAGCTTTTCCTCTGCCATAGGATTAATGTCTGTCTCCAGCACTGGTCTTGGCTGAGCAGCATTGAGACTCTGACAGGTCCTGGGTGAGGAGAAATTGGTGGTAGAGATTATCCTTCCACAGCCAGACAGCAAAGTTGATCCTGCAGACTTTCTTCAGGCATGTCTTCAAGACTGAGAAAGAAGCAGCGGGGATGTAAGCTGGGATCTGCTAAAGACTGGTGGAAAGATGTTCTTTCACTTTGGCAGCTTGATTCAAGTATTTCTCTCTTGCAGACACACCAGTGATGAGGGTCTGAGTACAGCAGACGAAGCATACCCCCAAGTTGGTCACAACTCAGCAAATCAATGCAGCCTGCAAATATGTGCCTTTGGGTAGGAGCCAAGCTCAGCTTCAGTACACATAAGTGTGACTTGCGCTGAGGACTACGGGCTAAGTGAGCCATACTAGCCCCAGCCAGCTATACCATTCAGTAGAACCATATTTGTTTGTAAGGCTTGTATGTTACTTCTATAGCAAATAAAAGACAAAAATTAGCCTGAGAGGTAGAATTAGGCTGTCATGAGGTTTTCCGCTGCATCAGCCTGTGATCAGTCAGAAGAGTCCCTCTGGCAGCAGATCTTGCTGAGGAATCTGGAAAAGAGCTTCAGCAAGTGATGCTGTAGCTCAAATCTGTGTAAGACCAAAGCCCCTTGCAAGAGGAAGCCTGAGTGTGTCTTTACCACAGCACATGACTGTAAGGAGTGTGTAGGGCTGTCAGCTGCTAGTAAGAACTGCTGTTGTTATTCCATGGCCCAAGATGCATTGTCATTGCAGGTGAACCAAGGGAACAGCAAAGCCCTGGGACCTGGTCTGGGATATCTAGAACACATCTGCCAACTGATTGAGAAGATTGGGCAGCTGCAGGAACACAACCTGCATCTCCAAAAAAAGGTGTGCAGCTTGCAGAAAGAGCAGAAGATGAGTCAGATAAAAGAGGTAAGCAGACACCGTAGTATCTTCTACAGAGTAATAGATCTTGAGTAATAAACTCAAGGCTGAAACAGAAACTTCTAAGTCTGTGTGAGGGAAGGTGCCAGTTTACTAGATCTGACACCCATCTGGGCTGGGTACTCTGGTCTTTAGGGAGGTCTCGTCCACCACAATGGACTTAGTTTCCTGAGGTTGGGCTTGAGTTTCTGTTCCTATTCAATTTTTTTTTTTCCCAGACATGCTTGCTTCTGTTGGGTTAAAAAGCACCCTTCTCACCTCATGTGACGGCCAGCTCTAAGTCAGTAACTTTTACTTCTCTACAGTTGTAAACTTCCCAAGAAGACATCTCCTCTCCTAAGTGCTGTCAAAATAAAATCCACATAGTTCCTTAGCAATTGTATTTTGAATTATAAGAGCTTTCATTTCCTTCTGGTTTCAAACTGTCAAAATCCCAGAATTTCTCACAAAACAGACACTATGGGAAAGAGAAGCAGCGATACCATGATCCAGCTCCATGCTTTTTTCCCCCTTCCTGTGCTCCTGAGCTGCCAGATGAAGAATCTTTGACATGAAACATTTCAATGTTCCTGTTTGTAATTTTTATCAGCCAGAGCCAGCTGGAAAATTTGACTGAAATTTGCAAATAATTGCAGGGTCTTCCTAGCATTTCCATCATCATTTTTTAGCCCCTGCATATTTTGTTCAGCTCTACCCCACCTCTTCTTCAGTCATCACACCAGATTTCCATCTTTTTTCCTCTCCTGCCTTTTTGTTTATTTTATCACTCCCCAAAGGAACAGAAGGGGTTTGTCACAATCAGCTATTTCTTCTCAGACGTGCTGTGGCAAGTCTTTTATTCTCCCGATAGTGTCATTGTTCCCCTGGTGCTGCTCCCCCACCTGCTGGGACTGGATCTGCAGTAGGTGACTGACTCCTCCTCAGAGCCAAAGCCAAGTTCTGAGTCAGGCTGCAGAGCAGAGTAGCTTGTCATTTCCATATACCCATCTCTCACACTCAGAGGAATGCAGCCTCCTACATAGAGCCTGGGAATTGTTAACACATTTCCTGAAGCTTTACAACTGTGAGTCATTGCTCAAAGTAACTCTTCCAAGCTGCAAACTCATCTGGTGTATGCACCTCCTCCCCAGCTCTCACAGAAATGAAAGGCACTGTGCTTTCACTTAAATATTAGAAACTTTGATCTTTTTGATGCTTCTCAAGATCTCTCAGCAGTGTCTTCTTAGATGCATTTGTCTCATACTGTTCAGTGGGGAACTGGATCCTCAGATGTAACATTCAGCACTTGCAGTGTGGTCTATAAAACTGGGTGCCCTCAGGTATCCTGTGGTGCCTGCATCTCCTGTATTTGAGCAGCTCTCTGTCATTTTGTTCTTCAGTCGTAGCCTCTCTGAATAGAAGAGGAACACTACTACCCCGTTTGCCATGAAATGTGAAGATTGCTGTCCACAATTTGGAGGGTGTCCAAAGGCTCCTTCGCAAACCACATTTACTCTCCATGTAGAATATGACCGTGGAAAGGTTTTCGTGTCCCAGACATGGCTAGGGAAGACACAACCCCCAAAACAGAGGTGGATTAGCATGGTATTAAGAGCTGATCATGAGGATTGTAGATAACCAGTGCTCCCAATGCTGTTCTTGAGGGAACAGACATCACCACTGAAATGATGTTTTGATCCCGGCACACAAAGGGAACACTGCTGCTCCACATCCTTTGCTTTACAGGGAAATCTATAGTACCATGGGGCCAAAACCAACATATTTCACCAGATTTTCAAAGCATCTCCCAGAAGTATAGGTAATGCAAAATGCCAAACTGCTGTGACAACATATCCAGATGAGAAGTGACATTGAAACCGTCAATTGCCTGGGGGTCTCCAGAGGTACTAAACTGGCGTTTGGCCTCTCTGCTTCCAACACCAGTAAACAGTTTGGTTCCCTTTCTGCTTCAGCTGGATAAAGCTTCCCTTCCTTCCTGCCCTACTAAACTCTTCTGCAACATGATTGTTTAAGGTAGAAAATCTCCCCCACCCCCCCAAGAGAAGTACACTGGCTGAAGTACCACATATAGTCAATCTGGCTGGTAACATGCAAGAGAATTATGGCATCCCATCAAAACAAATACAAGATATTGTTGTCTGTGCAGGCTCCAAAACAAATAACATCTTAAAAAGTGAGTCATTGTTATAACTGATCTGTTTATTTACACTAATGCCTTAGCTGGGCAGCTCTCTGTTTAGAAAGTTGTATTCAATTCCTTCTGGGAAACAAACTGAAAAGATGCTGAGTATCAAGCAATTTAAGTTAAATGCTAACGAAGCCATGAAAGCTCTGTATTACTAACTCCAGGCTGTTCAGCCTTTTAGAGAATTAAATAATTTATCTCGGTTCTGGTGGGTCCCAGGACAAGGATGGACATCCCTGGGCTGGAATGTTTGCAATTTGTCTGTACCATTGCACCACCTGTTACCTTGGGTTGTTGCAGCCTGAGAGCCTGCATAATTTCTTTTTGTCTGGTATAGGAGTACCTTCTGCAGCATTGCTCCTGTGGAGCTGCCAGCATCTTCCTCAACTCGTATCAAGATGTGAAAACAAGTTTTGCTGGGAGGAGCAGACCTCACAGCCTCTTGGTTCAGACTGGAAACGGTTCTGATCTTTCCATCATCCCAGAAATAGGAGCAAATATCGAGAAGCTGAGCAGCTGCAATGGTGAGTTCAAGTACCTCTAACCCAGCCTCCCGTTTGCCACCACTTGGTCAAATAAGCTGACCAGCCACTTTCTTTTCTCTAGGGAAGACAGTTGGGAACAGAGCAAGGTTTTAGTAGAACTAAACCCTAGCTGAAGTTCAAGAGAAGCAATTTAAAATGCTCTGTCTATACCTAGGATTTTAACACTGGCTGCTTCACATATGTAAATCAGGGTTTTTTGCTTTGCAGCTGTAGCTATAAAGATTAGGATAAATGCATTATAAAATAAGTCTTTCTTTTGGAAACTTAGCATGCCTAAATGGGATCATTAGTGGAGCCCCCCTCAATGTGGCATTAAAATTCCCCGAGGCAAGGTTGGATTTGATCTAAGATGGAAAGACTTATGTCTGTTAGTCTCTTGCCCTCTCAAGTAGGCACAGAACACATTCCTGGAGGATGACTTATTCCATAGACCAAGTGGAAATAAGCCCCAGCTGCAAAGCTTGGATCCAGAGACCAACTTTTCCAGAAGGCTGAGAAATACTGGGCTCAGCCTACTGATGATAAAGCCAGATAAAAAGTCTGGATCCAATGTTACATGTGAACCAGCTCACTAAACGAGTCTGATTGGCTTATTTCAAACCTTGGACTTCAGCCTGTCTCTAATACCTGGTGAAACACAAAACAACCTCCTAGCAGAATTGAGTCAGTCTTTGGGATCACATGGGGTCTCATCCCATCTTTAAGTCCTTAGGGTTCTCATCCCATCTGGAGTCATAATTGGCTGACAGCACTACACAGAGGCCATCCTAGCAGGACACTGCTAAGAAATGTGAACACATCCTTGCATTTCATTGCAGGAAGTGAGAGATACCCGGAATCAAGAAAGAGCCAGCCAATGGTGGGGTTCAGGAAGTCATCAAACAATAGGAACTACAAGGAGAATGAGTTCAGAGAAGCTGGGAGTACGGCTGAGGGACAGGCTTTTCCATCAAAGGACCCTGCAGTAAGAAAGGTGAGTGATAAGCTTGGAGCCAGACTCTGAGAGGGACCTGTGGAAGAAGCAGAGAGAAGTTCTGCTCAGGCAGATCAGAGTGAGATGCCAGAAGAGCAAGCCAACCCTGTCTGCTACCAAGCAGAGCTGGGCCAGCAAGGATCAGGGGGGTCTTGTCTCTCTGCTCCCAACCTTAAATGAAGAAGAACTATGTCTTTATGCCAAGAAAAGCACAAATGGATCACTGGTGCAGGGGAGAGGAGGACTGCAGACAGCAGTATGGGGTTTAGTCCTCACCAACTCCAAATAACTCAATGTGTGGACTGTCATAAGTATCTCCACTACTGATGCTAGTGAGATTAAACCAAGCATTCATTACCACTTACAAAAATTTTAGTGGATCAATCCTTAGCTGGCCACATTTATTACCAGACTGGCAGCATATCAATGTAATTAGCTCCAGTCCTCAAAGCATGTTCCAGGGAATGTGTTTCAGCAAATCTGTGTCACTGAAGTCCAAGGGAGCCAGGATGAATGCTTTCCTCTCCCTTTCTTTCCCATTGTTTATATCTGCCTCAGCACTTTCATGTTCCGGTGGGGATCAGAAGTGCTGAAATGCCAGAGCAGAGACTGTAATCAGAGTATTCCCAGCCCAGCAGGAAAGAGGAAAGAGTAGGTCTCTCACGGGAAAGACCTTCTCATGAAATTTCCACCCCAAAGTTGCAAATAGGTCACAAACACTTCAATGAACTTCAGACCCCAAATTAAGGCTGAGTCCTGAAAGGTGGTCCATGGTCTGGCTTGTGTCCAGCCAGCTTCTGGAGTATTTTAAGCATGTGGGAAGTTCTGATGACTTTACAGGACCATAGAACCAAGATCTCTGCTCTTTAAACTGAATCCTCATCCTCTCTTGTTACATCACACCTTAGTATTGTCACGTAGCATTGCATTTTGTACCCTGAGCATGAAATGCCTCATTTATTCCTACAGTGCAGTTACTGTATGGGAATTCTGTCTGCTACACTCATTCCTAGGCTACTGGGTACTATACACATGAACTAGCAGTCTAAATACAAAAGAGGTGAGAGGAAGAAAAAAGAAGGGATTATCACATGTGTGAGGGACTGAGTCTAAAAGGAGATAAAGGACTGACCAAGGCTATGGGTAAATTCCTAGTCTGCTGCAAACGCTGGGAGATGGTCTTGCTGTCTTGGTACTTATCAGTGTATTTGCCTTTTGTTTATAGGCTCTGGACGTCAGCAAGAACATCTCGGTATGTACTGCCTTTGCAGAATGTGATTTAACTTGTGTCTGCATTATCATGGACCAAGACCATGTAGTACACAGCGTTGTATGAACAAATGAGGTTAGCTCACCGCCAGAGTTTAGTCTTACAGATGACAGGAGCATCAGCTGCTCAGGCTTTCTGCGATACCAGCAGTGCTTGCTTGTCTGAGACAACACCAGCACAACGAGGGACTAACTGCTGAGGCCTCAAAACACTTCCACAGCACACATTAATCCTAGCAGTAAACACGGAGGTTTGCTATTTCCATGAGTAAACAGTCTTACTTACAGGCAATTAACTCAATAGCACTGAATCAGGTGTTGCAGTTCTCAGCTGAGCTGTGATCTCATCTGAAGTTTTGAATTGAAAACTTTGCAGATCCCCAGGAAGAACTATTGTGATAGGCATTGCTGGGGCTGACAAGTGTGGCTGGGCAGCTGCCAGGTTGTGCTCTCAAGGTGGCCACAACTCCTGTAGTAATGGCTCTGCTGGTGGCACAGTGAGAAGGAACCTCAAGACAGGGCAGGACAATGTCAGGAACGTGACAATGGTTTGAGAATTTCACTGAAATGAGAATAATTTCTCTCCATTATGCTAGTTCTGGGGCATGATAATTTTTGTTCTGTTCCCTGGCTTTTCCAGTCATCACTTAGGAAATTTAAAACAGTATAGGAAAAAAACCCATGACATTTTTTGATTCATAGTTCCATTTAGTTCGTGGGTCCAGCTGAGCCCAGCCTGGAGAGAACAAACATTAGGGATGGCCTCCTGAGACTCCCTGACCTCCTGATAATCTCTATTAGCATTTCAAATGTAAGGGCCCAATAGCTGTGGCTTGCGGACGTGACAAGGAAACAAAGGCTTGATCTCTTCTAATTCATAGTCCACAAAAGTTATCACCTTAAAAAAGGCTGATACCAATGCACCTGGCCTAATAGAAAGGATAAGAAAGTCAAACTGCTTTTTTGGGTTTTGTTGTAAAGGCCCCCTGGGTGCATGTGAGTAGGTAGGAAACCAAACCAATCTTCTTTAGTACAGTATAACAATAGGGTAAAACATGCCCCTAGGCAGCTACTCGGCATTCACCAGTGAGGTGCCCTCACTCTCTGAAGCCTTAAATCAGAAAGAACAGCAGAGTCCTAAGCAGGGAAATGTTACCAAGCAAAATATGAAAAAGGATGGTATTACTCACAGTGCATCAATCCTGTCTCCTTGTGTCCTATACAGGTACAGGCTGGCCACTGGGTGTCATTGCACAGTGTTAAAAATTCTTTTGTGGGCCCTGACCCCTGTCTCTCAAATAAAGAAAGTTCCCTCTTCCCACCACACTGGAGTACCCTAAGGTATCATATGTTGGCCAGATGAGGTCTGCCAGCAACTTGCCTCTGGTCCTTTAAGTTGTGGTTTCTTTTTGCTCCCTAGGGCGAGAGCCATGCTTGGAGGAGAATGAGAGATCTTATGAGGAAGACACGGTTGACAAACCAGAACAAGCTGGGGCTGTCCTCTGCTGCTCTGAAGAGGTCCTGCCCACAGTTGTATAGGTGAGACAATGCTGTGGGAGATATTCACTTAGTGTTGGAGGAGGTGGTAGATTTACCTCTGGTTGTTGCTGCCTGGAGAAGACAACACCTTATTTCCATTGCATATGCTGGTCCTGGCTAGCAGTGGCATTTACTTCCTTAGTGCCCAGATGCTCTAACATGCCAAATGGATGATACCTGTGCGAGAATAATAGAAACATTAGGGTCCCTAAAATAAAGCACTTCTCCCTGGTAGGGCAAGGGGATGATGACAACTAGCCAGAGCCATTCTGTAGCCTAATTATTTGTCTTTCTGCTCCCTCCTAAGCATTGCAGTCAAGATTAATGCTCTCCTTTGTCTGCTTTCTCACCTTTCATCCAGTGGGACAGTAACTCATACTGCACCTGGTGTGTGTTAGGATGGGATAGTCAGGATCAGTTGGACAGGTTTTGTGAGAGCAAGAAGAGATGTAGTTTGCTAAATGTGTGCTCGCAGGTGGGACCTGTTTGTTGCTGTAGATGAATATTCGGGTCAAACATGAGGTATTATTTCTATGAGATGAGCCGTGCTGCTCCTTTGGGCAAGTTTGTCTACCAGGCTGGTTATAGCCTGGCCTCTGAGCTAAACTGTGTTATGCATAACCAACTGACAGTGCTGCCAGCTACCCCCTGCACAGATACTCCCCGTGCACTGGCCAAGTCCTCCCAGCTAGTCTACTGAATTTGGAGTGTTTGTGTATATAATCAGGTAACAGGAAGAGCCTAGGTGTCTTAGTCACCAAAGCAGGAGCATTACATGGAACTGTGCACCTCCCTGTATGTTTTTTCAGCTGAGCTCTCAATAACCTTGAGTGGAACAGCTCAAATGTGCTTAAGCCCTCCTCCGGTTTTAGAGGGGGTGATGGTGGGGAAACAACAGTTGTTTAAGCACTCAGGAATGTCATATTGCCCCCCCTTAAGACAGCCCATACCTACCTTACCAAATGCATAAGGGAACTGGGAATCTTGTAATTACAGCTGGAAAAAAAACTCTCTGTAATGCATGGAGTGATTTTTCCAGCTGGGAAAAGCTTGGTTGGGGCCCAAGCACATGTAACAAGAGAGCTTCCTCCTATTGTTTGGGAAACTGAAAGAAACACAAAGCAGAGAGAGATCAAACAGTTCTATCTAAAATAGATGGTGAGCCAGCTGGGGAAAAAAATACAAATTCCTCTGAACCTTCCCTCTAAACCTGAATACAACCAGGACTTTTATTTGGGTTTCAGAGAAATTCTGTCTCTGTAACCTCCTTCTTGCACCTGTCTCTGTAGCACAGAGGACAGCACTTCCTGCACGAGAATTGAAGGCAAGGTCCTCAGCTGCCTAAATTTGTGTCTTTCCAATGAAGGGGCAGCCCAATAGCTCCTAGCAGAAATTCTAGCTCCCTAGAAATTAGTCTCCTGGAATGGACAACTACTGCTGTCATGGAAATGCTGTACAATGAGATGTCAAATGGACAATTTTTTACCTGGCTGTAATCAGGCATCTTCAGAGTTCTTGTACCCTGATTTTTGCAGGCTGTTTTCTTAGCTGATTAATGGCCTTTTCTTTTACCAACTTTCTTCTCGCATATATCTAAAATAAAACTCTTGCCTCTACTCATACCCCATATCTTCCTCCATTTCCATTTCTCCTGCGTTCTAGCTCTTATTCCCCAGCCCTATCTGCATTTGATCTTGCTCTTTTTACTCCAAACAGCAACTGCAGCATACCAGCCTTTTTCACTGGGGCCTGGAAAAGTTGGGTGCCTTGTTCATATGGCAGTTTGGATATGCAGTTGCCCTCAGGCTCCTCTGAAGTAGAAATTTAGACTTAGTGGATCAGTGACACACCAGCAAATGATGCTGGACAGAAAGACAGACCCTTCCTGCAGCAGCACCAGAGTGGTAAAGCAATAAAGTCTCACTCAGCTGCAGCTCTTGGCAAAGCAAACCTTGAAGCCCTGATACTCTCAGCACTTAAAGCCACTGTCTTTGTTATAATTTATGAAACATGTTTGTCCTGGCTTGTGGTCTTGTACTTGCAGACATATGGAACTGGCTGGCTTTTGCTTACCCAAGCTTCCTTGGGCTCCAGGTCTTGCACTGGAACAGGCTGGAGCCTGGTGCCCTGTATTAACATACAACTCTGAAGGAAGCAGAGATTTGTTGCTTTTGACACCCAGTCCCATTTGAGTCATTTGGGCAATTAGAGAAAGTCTCTGTTTTTGTAACTAGGGCAAAGCAAATCCCCTTTCATGCTCCCACTCTTGTGTATGATGAATGATTTGCTCCAGGGTGGTTGTTTTGGTTTTCTTTTCGGTCTCTTTTTCTTTTTTTTTTAACATCCACAAAAGAATTCTCATAGCAGAGAGAACTTGGTTATTCTATCAGGAGAGAGAGGAGGCCTGCCAAGGTAAACATACTGGCACAAGACTCAGTGGTTTGTCATACATTGTTCTAAACAGGCTCCGGTTTTCATTTAATTTGCTTTTTCTTCCCACTAATACATCTGCTCCTGCAAAGCCAACATCTATTTTGTGCAAAGGACCAGAACAGACTGATGACTGACTTCATTATGGTGTTATGAACTTAGGCAGCACACGGTCCTCCACTTTCCAGGGCAGGATCTAATGTAGGAAGCTTTGGGTAATCCCCTCCTAACATTCATGCGCAGATATACCCACCTGGGTATCTAGGGGAGCTGTAGCTTTAATGCAGATGAACAGGCATGAGCTAACCTCAAATACAGTACTTTTTTATGATAAAGACAATAGTTTCAGTTTGAAGCCACCAAAAGGTTGCTGCTTTGTGATGCCTACTTTGTGGGTAAGGTGAAGTAAGCTAGGAAGGACGGTGCAGTTCCAACATAACAAAAGTCCATCTTCAATATTGTGTACTAAAAGTTGAAAAGGGCCCAAGAACCTCAGACTCAGGTCTGAATGGTTCTTTTCACATGGAAATTTAATACTAAGGTGTTACATAGGAGAAATTAGGTATTACATTACAATTAGGTATTATATTAGAGAAACAGCCAAAGAATTAAAGAACATCAAGGCAGAAGTTTGACCATTCCATTGTAAAAGAACTAAGAGGAGAACAAAGCATAAAAATGTACAACATGTAGAAAAAAACCAAAATAGTAGTTGGTAAAATAGTCTCCACCACATCAGCCAGGACTTCGAGTTGAAAATTTTCAAATCAAATATTTGAAGTAAATAGTTTAGTTATTAACTGTTTATTTTCTGTAAATAGTTTTCAAATATTGCTTAAACCGCCCCCCCCCCCTCAAACTACAGCTTCTCATTCTTAAACAGAAGCTATTTTAAAGAAGTGTTTAGAAAGTGTTCCAAAAGGTTTGTCTCTCGTAAGTCCTGGAGCCTGAGCTAACTAAGAAGTTTCAACAAACAGGATGTATTACATTCATTTCAATCATATGTAATAAATAAAAATCAAAAAAATAAACTGGAGACAGTCCACAGCAGCTAGCTTAGTGTTGCTCTTCCAAACACTTCATTTCCTGCTTACTATTTTGGGCCAGAAATTTTAACTTCCCTATGACATTCAGCCATGAGTCTATCCCCCAGCTTTGAGCTAGGCAGAAAATACTGGTTGCTCTGAACAAAATTATGTTTGTGTCCATCCATTACAGTGTGGCTCCCTGCCAAGTGCTGCATCTTGTGGCTCTCTCATTTTTGGATGCTGTCACAAATATTTGGACAGCATCTGATGTGGAATTTCAGACTGGAGAGGGAGAAGCTGCATTGGGTATAGCTTAGATACATATGCACAGCATACTAATGTTAAAAAACAGCCATGCATTCTGACCACTAACAACTTCAATTGTATTTTTCCATTTGTTAAGGCCAGATATTATGTCTCCAGAGCTGAGAAAAACTGAGAGGAACTCCATGATTATTCTGGGACAAAATACAAAGAATGAAAATTTATGGCCTTTCTGATAACATGAGTCAAAGAGAGCAAGGTAAAGTAAGTAAAGCAGCTTACATTTCTTTGTGGGTTGGGGTTTTTCAGCACAAAAATGAGGCAGTCCTGTTCCTTCATCATGACACACTCCAGCATGCAAAGACAGCAACAGGTCTGATTTTTGAAGTTCAAAAGATATTGATTTATGCCTACTGAGGACTGATCCATATATCTTCATTTAATAGTCCCCCAGCTTTTGGTTTGTTGGTTTTTTTTAAATTTTAACCCACAATTTAAAGGCAACTGTAGTAATACAGGCTACGTCTTGCAACCTTTTTACAAAAAAAAACAAAACAAAACAAAAAACAAACCAAACAAACAAGCAAACAAAAGAAAAAACAAACAAACTGCAGTAAATTCATTGATCTGCAGTCAGTCAAAAGACTTCCAAATAATAAGCCAACCAGATGTCTTAGGAACGAAACAATCTGTCCAGAATAAAGACTAAAGAAAAAGAGCCTCATCTTCTACCTTCCCAACTCAGCCCACAGGGTAAACACAGAGAAACTGTCTCTGATCTCACATTCAATGTATGTTTCTGTTTCAGAAAGTCAAGGTGAGAATATGAAAGGACACAAAATGAAGAATCCTGGGGTTACTCTGTGCAATCTACATCCTACAATTGTCAACAATGCAACTCCAAACTGAGCTTGGAAGGGAAAGAGGGAAGGAGGATATTGAGACGGGTCTGTGGGCAGATATATGCTCAGCTAAGGATGGCTTTGCTCCTGAACTTGAAGTGTACTTTAAAAAGTCAAGCCACAGGTGAAAATTGCTGTTAGTATCCTGAAAACACAACCAACAGAGACTTCTAAGATTTGGAAATTCTTTGTCCATTCTGGGTTAGGAACAGAATTACCTGAAACACTGAAGCTTTTAAACTATCATTACTTTCTGGGGACCTTCTCCTGCTGAAATAAACATTAGCTTTATGGGACAAAGCATCATCTAGAGGAGTGCCAGGGACTCCTTGCCCAGGGCAGAGATGGCTGTTGAAAGGACAGCCTCTCCCTCTGGGGAACCTGAGTTACAGTCTCTGTCCCCAGCACAAATCCTTGCTTCAGAGCTGCCTATGGCCAGCTGTGCCATTTCACTGGAATCAAACAGAAAAACAAAGTATGTAAAGCTAAGGTCATTCCTGAACTAGCTTCCCGTCCTAAGGGCCTGCTCCTTCTGCAGAGGCCCCCGGACTTCGGTGCTACCCTGCACAGAAGCTGGCATTGTACACACTCATTGTAGAGACCAGAGCCAGCAGCACTGCAGGAATCAGCCTTTCGGGAGATTGGAGGGGACATCCAGGGCAGCCCAACTCTTGTGTAATCTAGTGGTTTTTTCCTTTTTTTGGAGTGGGGGACAAGACACCAGGCTTGAATTTCTACTTTTAAGTTCCATTTAAGTGCTCTGTGCAGGTGGAGGCCTAAGGCTGTAGGTGGGGCAGTCATGCTGCCGTATGGCTCCACCTGTGCTCTCTCTACTGGAAAAGGTGAAAAGGAAAGCAAGGCTGAAAAGCAAAGTAATTAAAATACTTCCTTTATAAACTGGTGCTGTTTTGGGAGACATTAACAACTGTGTAACACTATGACTGTGCTTGGTGGCTGCCTTATTGCCTGATGTCCATTGATTGACTCAAGGAACAGGCAGTGTGCGCTTCTGAAAGTCCCATGGTAGCAAGATGTCTCTGCACACTAGCTCTTATTGGTACTAGCAAAATAGTACCAGTAATAGTAATAGACATGTAGTAAAGATTTAAAGTAAACTAACATTGCCTTTTGATAAAGGATTATTCTACCCCATAAATCACAATATAATTACAAGTCAAGCAATTACTGTTTAAAAATCTCTCCCCAGCCCAAACTTGCCTGAGAACCAAGATTTGAGAAGCTGGCAGGAATGATCAACTTCAGCAGGCTTAGTCTTTCAGTAACAGATGATTCTCCCTTGTTCATCCACATCAGCTAGAGGTGTTGGAGTCCTCCAAACCAGAGCAGGATCTTTTCTGGGATCCAGAGCAGCTCAGCTATGCCATTCCAGGGCCACTGTAGTTTGCAGGGAGAAGTGAAGGCAGTACCCCAGGCATGGTTCTCAAAGTACTCAGAAGGGTTGCTACTGTTGTTACTTAGCATCTCAAAAAAACCCCCCACAAACAAACAGAAAAACCAAACCCCCCAACCCAAACCCCCATTAAAAAGAAAAAAAAAGGCTGTCCTGACTCAAGGTTAGCACCCTAAGGCAGGTGCTGCGTTTACTGTTCCAGTGATAGCTGCTGCTGCTGCAGGACTTATTCACTGTATATCTTGCTAGCTTCATCCAAAGCTAGAAAGATTTATAATTTGATTATTCTGTGAATAGTCTGTATATCTCCATAAACAGAGGGGAAAAAAATTCTGCATTGACTTACATCCTCCATTCTCTCTCCAGCTTTCTTACAAAGACTGTACAGAATGTGAATCAGTGCAAACTAAATTTAAAGTGTTATAAGACATAGCAACATGAACTGGTATTCTCTACAACCACCTCTATTCATTTTATAAGGTTGTTGGGTGTTCTGTGTTTTGTTTTTTCTAAGATAAACTAGCACTCTTTTTTATTACAGCATTATACTAAACATATTCATGTATTTCCAGAAATAAATGTATTTATAATGTGTAACATACTGTATAGTTCTCC
>VZTX01023486.1:0-52493 GCA_013400915.1 Pardalotus punctatus
CGCTGGGGGCCTGCTCGGCGGCGAGCACCGAGGGGCGAGGGCGGTGCAGGGAAGGGGCGGGGGAGCCGGAGGCAGGGGGAGGGAGAGAGTCCAGCTCCCGCAACGAGGGGAGGAGGAAGGAGGGACCGTGTCGGTGGGATGGTCCGGAAATGCTGTGATAAAAAGAGGGGCGCGGGGGAAAAGTAGGGAGAAGCTCTGGATTCATCCCTTCTCCCTCACTCCGCACCCGCAACTTCCCCGGCAACCTTCGGGCACACGGGCGCCGGTCGGAGCCCGTGGGAGAGGAGAGGAGCAGCAGCAGCCGCCACCTGCCGCAGCCACCTGCCCCGGCCCGGCCCGTCTCAGCACAACGCCTGCCGCTCAGCGAGGTATCGGCGCCGGGGCGGGCGGGCCGTGCCGGGCCGGGAAGGGCAGAGAGGAGAGGCGGGGTGCGGGCACGCAGAGACGGGGGCAGCCCTCGTCCGTCCAGCTGCTGGCACGGCTGTAACCCGGTGCCGGAGCCGGGCGGGGGGTGGGAGGCAGCAGCCGGCGCGGCGGGGCTGCTGTGCTGCACCTGCGGCCGGCCGATCTCAACCCTGAGCCGTCCCGGCTCATCCTACGGAGGTGCAGCCCTCGCTGGCATTGCGCTGGCGGCTGTCCGATGGGTTCTGGTTGGGGACTTTCCATCCCGCCACCAGCCCTGCATCCTCATCCTGATCGCCCAGCATCCCCCGCTTGTTCTCCCGGGCACTTGCAAGGCGCTTCACCTTCAAATGCCCCCTCGGCGGTCCCGGGCGGAGCTGCCACTCCGAAGCAAACCCTCTGAAAACCGAGAGGGCGAGAAGCAGGCGGGGAAACGGGAAAGTTCAAAGGTTTAACCCCTTCCTGCCCGTCTGCAGGAGACAAGCCGTGAAGGGGCACCGCATTGCTCCTCCGCACTTGCTCCCGGCCACTTGCCCTGTCTGGGGGAACCACCGTGTGACTCCTCCCACCCGCTGACCGCTCGCCAGCATGCAGCTCTGCTCCTCAGGTGCCTTGTCGTGAAAAGCAGGGTTTGAAGGGACGGAGGGTTGGAAACTTGTCTGCACACAGTAAAAGGGAGGAAGGTTGTGGGGACAGAGCTGAGGAAGACAAGGCATTATTAGCCTTTTCTTCTCCTTGAAACACTATTCCTCTTTTGATTGTCCCTCTTTGCAGGCTGCCTTCCAAGGATTCCTGGTCTCTGTGCATGTGAGTTGTGAAGGTGGGCAGGACCGCAAACAACAAAACATGGATTTTGTTATGAAACAAGCTCTAGGAGGTAAGTGTGGTTGGCACATGAGGGGCATTGAGTCCCTCCTACCCCTCTCCTTTGCGCCTGTCAAGAGAGAGGATGGTCTGCTATGGCAGGGTCTGCAGCTGGAATGGTGTTTTGAGGACTTGGAAGAGCTTGCCTATCACTGATTCATGATCCCAGAGTGGAGTGTTTGAAGAGTCTGAGCAGGAGAGGGCAGCAACAAGCAGAGACCAAAGCCCCATGCCAGAGAAGAGTCCTCCCACACAAGGTGTGCTGGCCCTTGGTCATGCCTAGTTGGCATCCTACGCTATGCAGTGTGTGGGTCTTGATTTGCTTCATGCCATGCTACTGAAGCAGGTGTTATAAAGGACATGGACTGGTTTAGGCAAAGTAAACTCAAAGAAAGAGTGGCATTTTGTCTTTGTGTGTAAGACCTCTTTCTTCTTTGCCCCAAAGATTGGCCAAATCCTGAACAAAAAATGGCCAGTGCAGAAATATTTGTCTCTGATATTTTGAGGGTTATTTTTAATAAGAACACTGTCACAATAAGGAGGGAAATGGTAATAAAGTATTCCTACACACCCTACCAGGATTCGAGACCAACCTTCTGTGTGTTTCCATATATTAGCTTACATACATGAAGAATTGTTTTAAACTAATGGTGGGAAATAGAAAAAGTAGGGATGTGTGCAGTAGAAATTGAAAATATTGCACAAATATTTGGGAATGAGGTTCCGTTTTTTCTGCCACAGTTACTTTCTAGGCTACTTGACCTGAACATTCAGCCTATGCACATTGCCATTGAGGTGATGCTGGATGCTGTTGGGAACTGAAATATTGGCCTCAAAGGAAGTTCATTCTCTCTTGGGCTCTATCTCATGTGTACATTTTTCATTCTTTTTTCTTTGAAGAAAGTGTAGAGTCTTGGGACTGTGTAAATGTTTAATGTGTGGTAATATTGATGTCATATACAACTTCAGCATTTACTGCAGGGCTCTCTCCCATGGCATGGAAACAATGTTTTTTCATCTCTGAAAGTGGTGGGTGTTTTTCACCAGGGGAGCAAAATTGTCATAGTTTAGAACAGAGCAACCAACCCAAGTTTTAGTTGGGTTGTTTTGAATTGGGAGATCAAACTGGAGAAGAAAGCGACTAATCTGGTTACACAAAATAGCAAAGCATGAAGACATCTACATGAGAAGGTAACGGTTTGTGTGGTAGCAGTGCTATGTTTCATTTCACTCTTCAGTTCCTGTTTTGAAGGAGAATTAGTGTTAAGATGTGCAGGTTTTACACTGTTTGCTGTAGTATGAATGATGTTGCTTGCACAGAAATGAACTAATGTACCTGCAAACTGGAGATACAGCCGCTACAGCTGGAGATCCATGAGTGCAGGAAAGGGAAATAACTGCTTAGAGACTGCAGTTAAAGGCAGGGGGAGGAGGGCTGCAGCAAAGGAATAACATCTGAGATACATGATTTTTTTCTGCAGCTTGGTGACTTAACCTGAGTTGGAAGCAGTGTCTGCCTGTGCTTAACAACATTCACTCTGGGCAGACCTTAATTCTAAGATGATGTTGCTTGCCAGGGTCAGGATTTGTATGATAATAGGACTTTCTGAGAAGGTAAATTCAAAAAGCATCTTTTTGTGAAGTCTGAGCTCCTGATGCCTGATGTCAAGATGCTGCTCAAGGCACCAGCTCTTCTGACAGATGACTTAATGTGTCTGGAACTTACCCACTTACTCAATAAAGAAGTCTCTGCAGAGTGGTAAAATCCAGGAAATGCTAATTCATTAAGCAGAGTCCTATTTTTAAATTAGAAATAGTTTCAACAAGATAAAACAAGATCTCCCAGTGCAAATATAATATGGAAAATAGAGGTGATTTTGGACATTTGTTTCTCCCCTGAGAAATTTGTTTCTGTCCAAGCTGATGCAAATCATCCAAGCTGGCATAGCAAGCCAAGGACTACAGGTTATAGTTTGCTTCCTTAGTTTTGGGGCCAGAACCCTTTTTGTCTGACAGTTCTGATAGCCAAAGGGAGATTAGTTAAGAGTTGGACTCCATAATCCTTCTGGGTCTCTTCCAACTCAGAATACTCTGTGAATCTCTGAATTGTGTCCACAAAGATGCTCAAAGTGAGCAAAGCACCAAACCTTTAATGACTGGTAATCTTACTTTGTGTAGGATACTGGGCCAATCTGCTAGTGACCATATTTATTATCCTCACTTTCTGGGAGGCCATTGTGTGGATTTCATGGCTCTTTGATTTTAGTTTAATATGGCTTTTCCCAGAACACCTTTGAATTCATTTGTCTATTTGATAGGATTTTTTGAGTGGTGCAGATGTTTTATCCCATTCTCAAAATCTCTTACGGCATTCCTGGAAGAAAGAAAAAAAATACTGCAATTTTGTCAGTAAAGTTCCCTCTAATTTACAGAGAATCAGACCTGCTATGGACACTGCTTGCAGGGCAGCTACAGCTAAGATAGCTTAACCCTTCAACTACCTCAGCTGGTGACAATTCACAAAGGCTGGGGGCCAGTTGGGTGTCCTTAACAGAGCATAATGGGTATGTCATTTTCATAACGGTTATGTAATTTTCTCTTCCCAGTATACAGCCCCAAAATGAGACTTAGGCCAGAGCTTGTGATAGCTAAGAGCCTGGATTTGAAAACTGTTTGCAGGCAGGTGCTTTTGACCTTTCTCTTCTGGACAGGACTATGCAGGGCTCTGAAGCACGTGAGGAGTTTGGGACCAGGTTTTGTCACAGGGAGTGATCAGGTAAGGTACTGAAAGAAAAATGTCACTGTTCTCCTACCACCTTACTCACCTTATAGAGGAAGAGGAGGTCTCTCTGCTAATTAGCAGTAACACTAAGCTTAGCAGAATGCTTCTTTGGGAGTTTTGTCATTGCCTGTGAAGCAAACTTTGAAGATATTACCCTTATCTCTAATGGGACAGAATGATCAGATTTGCTTTTCTTTGAAGTTCTGCCCATAGGGGACGAAGGCAACAAGGTGTTTTGAAAGCTAGGTGAGCTAAGTTAGCAAGCAAGGAAAGGCAATTATGTGGTGTCAAGTTGCTTTGTTTGGAAGTGTGTGTGATTTCCAAATTATTATTATTGTTTAGATTTTGTGAAATCAGTTTGACAGGTTACTGTGTTGCTGAAGTAGAATGTGTCCTTTCCCTGGCTTGCTGTTAAAGAGGGTCTGCAGGAGCCTGCTGTTTCTGTGCTGTGGAAGGTCATCCTCTGTTGTACTGCCAGCACTGGGATTTTGCTGCTAGTGTTGGCAGCAGAGTTTCTGCCTGGAGGTTGACCAGCTTGAAATGTGTCTTTTTAAATCCCTGGCCTCTTCATGGCAAAATCCTTGACCCTTTCATTAGCAGTGGGAACTGAGGTCCAGGAAAGCAGTACAAAACACTAGGTTATTTGGCCAATGTGCTTCTGTACCTTTTTATCTTTTTCGGTGCTTCTCAGACCTTTCAACACCCTATTATGGAAGTCACACTATTTATTGTCTGACAGTGACAGAAGCCATGGAGAAGTCATGATGCTGATTAGCTGTGTAAGGAAGAAGAAGAAGGTAGCGAGATGAAACCTAAAGGTTTGAAATTGCTGCTGCTTCTTCTTCCACAGGAGTAACAGCAAGGGGATATTTTGTACCTCTGACCTTGCTATATTACGAGACATTGACAGAGGTGTGTAGCCGGGGTGATTGGTCACTTTGCTGTTCCTGTGACAGTTTGCTAAACGAAGATAATCAAAGTGATTTCGTGACTATATTTTGTATTAAAAGTGCTTCTTGCCACAGCTGGTATACTGTCATCATGACCAATGCATAAGATTTCCCAGGAAAAAGTGGGAACTGGAAGATCCAAAATGAGTCCTGAAGGAGTTTATGCTTTTCACTGTGCGTTGATTATTTCTTCCTAAGTTTGTGTGAAAGCAAAGTGTGCATGAACACCTGACTCTCATGTTGTACTGCACTGCATCACTTCCTCTGTCACTGCTGGCTTGGACAAATAGGGAAACTGGATTGAAACAAAGACAGTGAACTTCATGGAGCTCTTCTAGGTGTCTTTCTGTTACTGGATGATTTGAGGGCCAAGGGTCTGAGACATTTTCTGATTAAAAAGAAATGAGGAAAGCCTATGGAAAGTGAGGAGGGTTTACTGGAGGTTGAATCATTATGTGTTTGAAGAGAGAGAGATTTCCTACTGCAGAAAGCAACATTCTGCAGACCAGAATGTTGTGACATTGTGGATATACAGAACACACAGCTCTAAATATGATGCTGCACAGAGACCTATTAATGTGCTACTTTTATTGCCATGAATGGGAGAAATGGCAAGAACTGGATGATACAAGGTTGGAATACCTGCCTTAAATATTGACTTTTCCTAATGTCAGCCTTGGATAAATTATGCAAATCCTTTCACATGTAACAATGCATGTGAATGGTACTGTCTAAATTTCTTCTTCATGCTTCCCCCATCCCTTGAATTCATTGTGCAATGCCAGCCTCACTAGGAGGAAAGGTACATCTGAGTTTCTGGATAGATACTCACTGTGACAGATATTACAGGCATGATTTTCTGGTTTATTGGTATCAGCTTTGAGTGGGGACTGCTGCTTCACGTCTGATTCTTCTGTCAAGAATCAGTGGAAACTTGTTTTGGTTCAGAAGGATTCTTAAAATACTTTAGGCAAAAGACAAATGCAACCAGATTGCCATCTGGAATATGTCAGCAGGGGGGCAATACCTGCTTCGTGTCCTTTAGCAGCAACTTTGATTCAGCTAGGTATACCACCAAACACAGTCCAGAGGGAGTCCCCTTGCTCTTGAAGGCAGACAGAGATCCAAACCCTCATGAGGATAATGGGATTTAAGTCACTGTGTGACTTAAGCTCTGAAAGAGCAGCTCCTGTGCTAAGCTTACATTAGCAAAGATGTGAGGGTGTGTGAATGCCAGATAAGCCTGAATGAAAACCAAACTAGTGTTTAATGTCTTAGCAATGACCTTCTGTATATTCTACTGCTGCATTTGCCTCACTTTAGTAGCTTGTGATGTGAGGATTAAGTCTTCAATTTTTCCTGCAGATGTTAGCAAGATTGAGTGCAGTCAGAGGTAATACAGACTTGTTCGGGGAGGAACAGACTGTGAAATGAACACAAAGATTTCTGTTTTCTTGTTCTCCAACTCACTCTTTTGTTTCTTGCATTTCCAGTTCTCTGATGAGCCTCTGTGCTGCTCTGGGACCTTGTGCATCAACTAGGTCGTGCTGCACTGCTTATGTTACTGTATAAAGTTCTGGAGCAGGACAGAAACTGTAGTGCAAAACAGCAAGTCACAATGCCATCAAATAGTGCTGGTATTTACTTCTGGGGCCTCTTTTGTCTGTGATCCTTGAAACCTTTAACACATGAGGTCTTTCATTTTGCAGTCATCCAAATCACAAGGACTGGACAATCTGGCAAGAGACATGAGATCTCAAGCCCGCTGTAGCATGTGATAGATATTGGGGGACTGCTTACTTTCATTCTCAGGTGACTTCTGCCTGCATTGTGTGTAATTCTGAGCCCCACAAGTTAAAAAGTTTTTTAAGGGAGTTGGATGCATCCAGAGAGGGCAACAAAGCTGGTGAAAGGGCTGGCTGGAATGTCTTCTGAGGAGTAGCTAAGGACCTGTTTTTTTCTGTTTTGGAGAAGAGGAGACAGAGGGGTCCCCTCATGGCCCTCTACAGCTTTTTGAAGAGGGGAAGTGGAGAAGATGGTGCTGATCCTTTTTTTCTGGGATCCAGTGACAAGAGGCAGGAACCTGGGGTAGGTGGTATATCTGATGCATACGTTTTTCACAAGGAATGGTATTGAAAGCCTTTTTTTTTTTTCTAATGCATACTGCTGGCAAAGAGATTTTCTTCAAGAAATTTGATTAAGTTGCAAGGTGTCTTCCAAGGAATCAAATGGTTGCTGTTGAGATGATAGCAGTGAAACAACTACAGTGATAGTCAGCTGATTTATTCCATCCATGATCCAAACCAGGAGATGAAAAACTGACCAGGTCCTTTCTTCTTGTGCCTTTCTTGAGAAAACTTCCTTTTATATTTGCTGCCTCTGTTTGGCCTGTTGCTGTTAGAATCACACAAAAGCTCTCACTTATGTCTGCTGATGTTTTGTTTTGTGAGCAAGCACTAAGACCAGTGTGCTTATTGAAGTATCCTTGGAGGAAATGTTCAACCTTCGGCTGATTGTAGAGGTAGGCCACAAAGAGCTTAACTAAGATTTCTCCTGCAGGGCATCTACTTGCCAAAAGCCTGCTGGGAGTGGAGTGACATGGATAAGCAAGAAGTTTTCTTTCTCAGAGAGGGAGAAATAAGGAAATTTCACATATATTGAGTAGTCTGTCTAGGATAGATTCATGGCAGAAGAAAAAGTTCTTGGTTTGTCTTCACTTTAAAGGGAGTTCTGCATACTTTTGATTTTAATATCTGTTGCAGTATACCTGAATCTTTCTGACTTTTTTTTTTAATATTTTTACCTTTCATAACTGAAGCAACAAAAAGTGGTGGTTTCTTGCCAGCTGCATGGTTTAATTTGTCAGTGCTGAAATTTTGGCCTGTGTCACATAGGAAATGCTATCTCCAGCAGCAGATTTGGAGCCGGGCAGGAGTCTAGTGCATGATGTATTACAGTTATTCAGATCTTCCTGGTGAAATGGGATGCACTAAAT
This sequence comes from Pardalotus punctatus, assembly GCA_013400915.1. Lineage (NCBI taxonomy): Eukaryota > Metazoa > Chordata > Aves > Passeriformes > Pardalotidae > Pardalotus > Pardalotus punctatus. The sequence continues at coordinate 7,994 of VZTX01023486.1, forward strand.
ATAAGCTACTGGTTTGCCTTTGTGTTGGTTCTCAAGGAGAAGGAAGCTCAGATGTAGTTCAGCTGTTAGCTGTGGAGACTCGCTCATGCTGGCAAAAGGACAGACATTAGAGAAGACTGATATATGGGAAGGGTGATGTACATGGCAGGGCTTGCCCTTCTGACTAGATGGGTAATGTTTGAATTCATAAAGCTGTGAAGTCAAATCCATACCTGGGTTTAGAACTCTTGCTGGGTTAAGTCAAGACTGTATGGTCTGTATTTGTTAGCACTGCAGTAAAGTATAGGGCTCCAAGAGCCCTGAGCGACCTCTGCAAGGGCTCTCCACTAAGGGAAGACGCGCATCCTGCCCTTACAGAAGACAAGAATGTCTCTTTCATCCTGGGGCACCTCCTCCAAGGCCAATAGCACAAAAATCCACCCTAGCAACAGAATGGTTGCATGCACAGTGTCGTGGCAGTTGCATGGAGATGAGAAGCTCTCCAGTGGTTTTTGAAGTCTGCTAAATTGCTGAGGAGGCCTGGAGGAGGAATGGCAATAAACAGGGAAGGCTGGCAGAAAGAAAGGGACAGATCTCTAATGTGTTGCCATTGTCTTGTCCCATGTCAGAGGGCTACCTGTGAAAGGCATGTTATTCTGTATGAAGGCCAAGGTCATTTCTCTGACCTTTGTGATAGTGTTCAAAGAAAGAGAGGGAATAGACGCTGATGCTGAGACTCAGAAACAAATACAGGTTCTAATGTTGTCTGGGTGAGAATTCTGAGTTTTTCATGCCATTGGAGAGAGGATATGGTTCATGAAGTGGTAATTGGGGTGTTAGTCCCTCAAAGCTGCAGAGTTTCTATTCCCACTTCCAACAGCTGTAAAGACCCTCAGCAGCATGCTGAGGGTGCTTCTGAATTCTCTGTCCCTCCTTTTTCAGTGGTGGGGCAGAAAGTACTCTGCCTTAGCCTTGGATGGACTTCTTTGTGAGGCTGCTCCTCTTTGTGAGGCTGCTCCTCTTTGTGAGGCTGCTCCTCTGCTATGCCTTTGTACATTCATTTCATGTGCTGAAATCAAGTGCTTGATCAAGGCAACACAGAACCTTAAAAATTTGCTAACTTACTGCTTTGAGTACCTTGCTGGTTGCCATTGTACTTTCTCACGTACAATTTGATTGTGAGAGCTTGGATATAGTCAGTTATGTTTCTCTCAGCTTTGTTTTTGTGTCTGGAGTACGTGTCTCAGGATGTAGAACATTGCTGAGAAGGCTAAAAGTTTCTACCGACTGCTGAGCAGATGCTCACATGGTTTGCTAGAGGGTAACAGCTGCAATTACAGACATGGCAAAGGTTACTAGGGATCTATCACTGGTACAAATCACAGTGCATATTAGAAACAAAATACTTCAAACAAATTGTGTCTCTCTGCTAGGGACAAATTTATGACCACCCTGTGCAATTTGAGGGTTGATCTTTTCCCCCCCCCCCTCCTATGTTTTTAAATGAGCTGCTTTCAAGTTGGGTGGATGCTGTCACTACAGAAGTGCATTAATACAAACAACAAATTTAATCTGCTGACTTTGTGCATCTTTTTTGCAATTTGAATTTGTCATTACCTACAAGAATGAAGCTGCTTAGTAGCTATTTGCAGTTTTGCATCATGATTTGAGTCTCATGGCTTGTTTGCAGTGATACTGACCTTGAAGGAATGTCAAACGTACAACAACATCAACATAAATTTGGGATTCAAATGGCTGTGAATTACCTTCTGTGAAAAATAAGAGAAGACAAAAAAAAAAAAAAATCCAGGGTGGGGGGCTGTTTTGATAACTCCAGTCTCCTGAGAGAATTGGAGCAATGAAGGGGAAGGCAAACAACAATTAAAAGAAAAAGGATGGGAAAGAAATGTGTGTCAATGCCTAGGCTGACAAATAGCTGAGCTGCTATGTCTCTGTGTTCCTGGGTCTCTCTTTTCTTTTCTTTTTTTTTTTTTTTTTCTGGTAAGCTCAGGCAAAGTTGACCAACAGAAAAAAAGTTTGAAAATTCTAATGAAGGTAACTGAATGTAAGATAGTTGTCTCAATTGCTGGCCTTTTCTGTGGGAGAACTCTGGGTATGCTTGGGAAGGTCACTTGATCTCTAGGTTAAATGATGTCTCTGCTGGTCTCCTTGCAGAGAAAGCAGTACAGGGCACCATCAGCCCAAGAAAATGACAGACTCAACCGGTAACATGGGCCACTGAGTGCTGCCCTTCCCTTCACTGGAAGTGAACAACATTCTTTTGTCCTTCTATCACTCCTTCTGCTTCTTAGTGCTGGACAGAGCTGAACTTCTGGACTTAATGGGCTGGAAAATTTGTCCTTGACTTGATATTGGCAATGAGACTTCCTTGTTCTTTCTACCTCCCTGCCATGGTGTTGCTTCATGTGGTGGGACAAGGAGATGTGTGGGACTGCCTGGCCTCTGTTCCAGTGCCTGTCCTAAGTGTCTCTTGAATTATTTGAAAATGCATATATTAATCAAAATCTTAATTTGCAAGAGGACTTTGGAAAGGTTTTATTAAGGCTCTGTTGGTTGTTGGTTGTTTTTTTTTTTTTTTAAATGAAAAGCTTTTAAAAACCTAGTTTGTTTTTTCTCTGCAATCTAGAAAAGAAGATGTATTGCAAATCTGAAAGACTACATGAGACTAAGACATCATGTCCAAACCAATGTATTTTTAATCTCTGACAGTTACTTATTTAATGCTGGGGCTAAGTGTATGCATCTGAGTGAAATGTTTTGTTCTTTGTGAATTAACCGATTTCTTTTTGCAGTTTCCTGTAGGTTTATTTTTTCCTTAAATAAAAAAAAAATTTAAAATCCAAAACAGGATACAAGTACGCAAAAAAATTGAGGAGAAGGAGAAAATATTCAGAGATTTTGCCAGCACATGTATATAGTTGCTCCTCTACACAGTTCTAGCTGGGAATAAAAGTGCTTGGAAGAATATTTAGAAAAAATCTAGACTCCATTAGAAACAGATGAGTATTTTTAAATTTTGGTTTGTGGTGGTTTTTTTTGGTTTGTTTGTTTTTTGGGTTTTTTTTGTTTTGTTTTTTCTTCTTATTCATTCTCTATCATTAAAACACTTTTATCAACAATTTCAACTTTCTCCTCTGTATTTTCCTTTAAATATCAGAAGTTTCTGTTCCATGTCAGCTGGGCTGCACAATGACAAGATTAAAAGGTGCATGAAAGAGGAGGTTTGTAATTACATGGAGATAGATTAAAATGCTGAGGGAGAAGGTTAAGGAGGGACACCACTACTCTCTCTAAACACATGAGAGAGGTGAACACTGCAGCAAAGGAAGAGCTACTTAAACTGATGGACAATATTGGTAAAAGAATAAGGTGAATAAATTCGACATGAGCATCCTTGAGTCAGTAATTATTGTCTCTTGACTAGTGGGAGAGAAGAGAGGTGCTCCTTCTGGGGAATCCTGCTGCTGCAGCAAGCAGGAAGAAATGGAAACTGAGTCTTGACTGCATTTGAAATAATTGCACATGCTCAGAGAGGAAGGAGCAATGAGGCAGGAAATAATTTTTGGTCCTGAGTACCTCAATAGAGAGTCGATGTTTTTGGGTCTTCACTTGTAAGATTGTCCATAATAACAGAACTGCTCTAAAAAGTGGATTAGTTTTTACATTAAATTTTGATTTTGTTCTAATATGTGATAATCTCTGATAGTGTCCAGAAGGCAAACCTAGTTAAGTGGAAACCAGCATTGTGTCCCTCTGGGTGAGTTTGTTACTGAACTGTGGTAAATTCTCCCTTTTCTGAAAACATTTTAGCCCCTTTGTATTTGTATAATAGAAGAGGTGTGCCAGCTATACTATGTCCATGCTCACAGATGATCTGAAAGCAGCATTTGGATTCAGATTGAAAGTGCTTTTGTTTCAAAGGACTGGGTGGATTTACAAAGTAATTTCTAGAATAGATAGCTACACTGAATATTTTTCCAGCTGTTGTGTTTCAGCCCAGGCAAGGATTTTGAGTTTCATGTAACAGGCATAGCTTGAAATTACCTCCATGGTAACTTCTACCTGGAATTTACATGGAAGCAATTGTCTTCAATGCTTTTGTTGGTTTTTGGGGTTTTTTATGCTACAGTTGAGAAATAAGAAATTTAAGAACTAGGTGTTTCTCTGGGACCTCATACTGGTTTTGAACAGTTGTCTGAAAATAAGCTATTCTATCTTCCTCAGTACCAATATTTACTATTTTCCTGATTGTTGGACTCAGATTATGCTCCATGGTTTATGTGCCTGCTGTCTGCCATCTCAGTATTCTGGACTCAGGCTCACATTACAGTATGACTTAGATCTCTTATCTGTGTAGTGATTTCAGAGGGTGCCTTGTGCTGGCCCAGCACTCAGAGAAAGACACATGCTTTATATGCAGGACTGAACCTCTTGGCCTCAAATGTCTGCTGTAGCCTTGTGAGCCTTCTTCCCCATGGCTGATAACTTTTTGACCAAGTCTCCTTAAAATTGTCTGACTAATTCGGGAGTGCCCACCCAAAGGAAACCTTCAGCAAGGGCACGCAGGTGAGTGGTGGGACACCAGATCACTGCCATTGCAACACGTTGGCTTCCGGAAGAGGAGGAGTGTGCAATCCCTTTCTTCTGACTGTGCACCTTGTTGTATTGTCAGTGAACACTGTGCCAGGCAGAGATACCACTGCAATTCACATCTCTCTGAACACCATGTCAAGGGCGTTTAGCACCTCTTTTGGGCATGTGGCCTGAGATTTCCTGTTTACTTGCCTCATGGCCAAGGTGCTTGATTGGGACCTCTGGTTTTGTGTTTCAAATGTCATCTGGTAGAACATTTCAGATGGTATTCCTGCCACCTGGTGCTCAGCACCTCTCCTCCAAGACAGTATGCGTGTGCTCCTGCTATGCTGCCAGATGCAATAACAGCTGCTTAAAATAGGTGGGTAATGTATCCTCTTGACCACTACTACAGACAACAGTGTTCTGTTTCCACACAGGAAAGTGAAGTTAAAATGCAAAGTTTTGACTTTCCTTCCCATCTTGAATCCTCTCCCTGGGTTAAATGTAGAGTGTGTTGGTTTCAATGCTGTTTTTACTCCAGTTGACTATTGTGAATTGGCTGCCCTGAGTTAAGAACACCCATTATTTTATTTCTCTCTGTTAGAGGCATGGTATCTTATTGCTGGTGCTTATGTGGTTATTTGTCTGTTATTTATTTAGGGATCATTTTAGTGTACATTTTTATTTGTACTGTAGAAGATCCTTCTGTACTAGCTCCTTTCCATGTGCTCAGAAAATTAACACTAAAGACACACTAAAAGACAGCTGAACTAATCTAGCCCAACGAAAACAATCTCGGGGTGACCAAGGAAACTCAGCACTTGATTCTGCACAACAAGGTCCTGGGCACTCATAGGCACTTCTTTGATACAGCATAATGTAATTTAGAAATTTCCACTGCCTTTTTGATAGAGAGATCTGTCAAATCTACAGCAGCTGAAGACCAGCATTTCTATTAAATTCTTGCAGATACAAGTAAAATAATCAAAGGGGTTTTCTTCTTCTTAAAACCTCACAAAAATCCCCTCAAAATCTCATGAGTTGGCATATTCCTTGTTTTCACACAGTCTGAAAAGGATAAGTCAGATCTACCACCTGCGTGTGCATGGAAGAGGTATTTATGGCATATTATTAAGGATGGTCTGGCTAACCTAGGGATGGTATTAATTACATAACATCTCAAACATACCTCAAGTGCAGCATGGATGCTGTGGAGTGAAGCAATTATCTATTTTGCTGTCTTAAGAACAGAGCGACCTAGATTCTCTCTTCTTTTCTTTTTTTTTTTTCCCTCTTTTTCTTTTTTTTTTTCCCTCCGTTTTTCCTCACAGGGTGGCCCACTTAGTTGATTAAACTGCAACTCAATTATAACTGGTTGTGTTACAGTTGGGAATAAAGCAGATGTAAAGAGAGTGGAGCTGATAAAGTAATTTATTTTATGCCTTACTGGTTAGCTGGAAATTATGATTAGGATTATGTGGCAAATATATGGTTTAGTAGCTTTTGGGTGACAGACCTCTCACAATAGCTTTGTCTGACAGTATGGAATGCAGAAGTAATTCAATGAAAAGGTGTGCATTTAATGGTAAGAAAAAAAGGGCAGTAGTCTAGTTTATGAGAGATTTGAAATAAGCTTTAAATCCAAAAGAAGCCCAAAGTCAGCAAATGCAGGCACAGCATGATTCATATTTTGTTTGAAGTGAATACATAAAACACGTTGACACTGGTACATTATTTGTAACTTTTTTGCACTGCAAATTCTCTGATAAATCATTAGCGGTGTTAGGAGGGTGAATAAGTCATCCATGTAACAGGACGTGACCAAACGCCTGTCCTGCAATCCGTGGGAACAAAATCACCCTTCAGGTTAAGGACATGACAGCCATGTCCAAAAACACTACATTTAATGAACGCTGACATTGGTTTAGTGTTGTGTAAGTTCCGTCATCTATTCTCTCCCCTTACCTAAGGACTAGGGAGCAGAGCAAAAGCAAGTCTGTTCAGTGCAGAACAACCTGGAAAGTAAAATTCCTCTTTCCATGAAGTTCAGGGTGTGAAAGGATCCAATGTGAACTCATAAGCCCTGAAGACATGTAGAATCCATTACTTTCGTAGGCAGATATCTCTGGGGAGATATTGGCAGCAGGGATGAAGCTGTGGTTGGAACCAGCATCAGATTTGTGCTGGGACTCCAAGTGCTGGGAGGAGACCCTTCTGTCTCCTTGGGCTGGATGCTCAGCATGGCTTGTTGCTGTGTTGTGACATCACCTGCAACTGAGCCATGTGCCTTCGCACCATTGCCACCCGCACATTCAAGCGTGATGACTTGGCCAGGTGAAAAAAGCAATGGGAATTCTGCTCTTCTGTTTCTGACAGTGGGGAAAGCTGATTCTGTAAATACATTTCTTGTTGGTAGGGCAGGGGAAGCCTACCCGTTCCTCCTCTGAAAAGTCCCGTTCCCCAATTTCAGCTGCAGTGTGTTGTCTTACCACTTCAGTTTTTGAATGCTGTCTCAGAGCTACAAAGTCTGTTCTCTGCAGTGTGAGGTGGGTGCTCTCCTTACCTGCCCAGATTCCCATTTGGCTTCAGCAAAAAGTGAAAGAAGTATCCATCTATGTCAAAATCTTCCTCTCATACCTTGGAACCTTAGAACTTTCTCAGGGATCAGAGAAGAGCTCATAGACAAGGGCCTTTGGAAATCCTCCTTATTGCATTTGTGCTGAACTTGGCTGTCAGGAAGGAATGGGATGGTAAGGAAGCTGTATGCAGATATTCTAGGAGACAGTGTACAAGGCTAATGACTGAGTTCGTGGGTTATGACAAGGGCCAGATCTGCCCCAAGTGCAGCTCACTTGGAGCAAAATAGAAAGATCACACTGTTTCATCTTCAAGCATTTAATAAGAATGAAGTGCTATTCATCTTTATAGGGAAGTTTTTGTCCATTGAGGATTAATTGGAGATACCACAGAAGATAATAGATAGTTATATAATTTGAGGACCTTGAAGTTCTTAGGAGGCTTTGACTTAAAGATGACTGACATAATGGGGAAAGCCACAATTTTAAATGGTCTGAGTGCCATTTGAAATTTGAAAGTGTCTGAGACACATTTACACATGATTTTAGATTTTTTTCTGCACCTTTTCTACTTGTGCTTTTATAGTTATTTTAGTGGTTAATTTTCTTTCCTCTCAATAGCTGACAGACACAGACATGGACTTTGGCTTGTCTTTCAGTCTTCTTCTTTTCCTCATTCCAAGAACCCTCCTGTCAGAATGTTATCTTTCTGTTTTACTTTTGTGCTAAGATAGCACTGCAACCACTTAATGGGAGAGCTTAGGAACAGTCTCTTGAGATGTATCCACCAGGATCAGACTACCGGTGTGGTATTCCTCATCTAAAATGTGGTACCTAACAGTAGGATCTAACTGGCATCACTTGTCTCAGCTACTTCAGGACTGCTGCAGTGCCCTGAGAAGGCACAGAGGGGGTCTGTTTTGTCACGCCCAGGATCAAGAATGCTTTACGTATTCCATATAAGAAAGATAGGCTGGCCTTAGTCCTGATAATGCTTTCTTTCCTGTTTTCCTTATCACTCAAACTCCAATCTAGCTTCTCTCTGAAGGCACCTGGTGATTCATGCCCATGTTATCACCCAGCACAAAGCAGTAAATTACCCTTGTCTACCTCCATGGCATTGTTGAGCATCCCTGTCTCATGTACTGCTTAGGAGCAGACACCCTTTAATGGTGCAGCTGGTGGGTGGTAACAGCATGAATCTACTGACATTTTGCTAATGCTATTTGTTACAGCCAGAGCTTCTGTCTGTGCTTCATAGAAATTCTGGGGAACCATTCGTCCCAGTGATCTATCAAGACCATCACAATGATGGAAGGAGGAAAGTGAAACAATAATTCTTGTTTGAGAGCTCAGCTCTCCACTTACCCACCAGTAAACCTGTTACCCTTTTTTGGACTGCTGCAACATTTTTCCTGCAACCATACGTCTACATTCTGATGCTTGCCACTATTTAGAGCCAGGTGTTTCCTGGGCCCAGCAGTGAGGACAAAGACATGATAGCCATGAATTTGCCCAGCTCAGCAGTCTGGATTACAGGGCTAATATTCGCATGGTGCCGCTGAAAGAGCTGTTGCTACTGCCTGTGGAGAATATGTGTAGGGGTTAATGCTTATCAGAAACCTTCATCCAGTGAGCTTTGGCTCTGGGTGTGCTTTTGAGGACATGCTAATTTTGTGGTCAACTGTACTCATGGTGGAATCTTAGCAAGTTATACTAGGGCAATATATGTGCAGTTCCTCTTGGCCTTGGCTTTAATGAGAAAGCATGGTGACCTTTGGCAGAAATGTGCATTCTGGCCCATGATAGGGAGAGAATGACCTTTATACATGGGGCTTGCTTTGGAACTTCCAGCATTAAGTGGTAAGTGCAGGACTTTGCTCTGGATACCCTGGCAGGATACTCTGTGCTGCTGCTGGGTACACTGCACCCTGGGCCACAGGTGATGGAGCCTGCTCACCAGCTCAGTTCCAGCAGATTTCTTCTCCCAGAATGCTTTTGGTGCCTTCCTCTCCATCTATCAGTTGTGTTCTAATAACATAGAAATTCCTCCAGGGTGGCTTTGCTAAGCTGCCTGCCGTGCTGAGAAGGTGACCCCTGTGTGCCTCCCATTAGTGTGTGCACACAGTAACTGTAGAACACCAGTGTTGTACAGGACATTGAACAGGAGCAAGAAAGAGCCTTCCTTGACTGTATTGATTATACGAGAGCAATAGACTCAGAGGCAGGAGAGCAATCCCTCTTACCCACCATTCCCCATAATTTTCTTTCATGTGCAAGTGTGTACCAGGAAATTAAAGGGACTCGCCATGATCATATCACTGACAGTCTCTGAGTAGTTAAATTCAGTTCAGGGCTCAAGTGGAGAGACTTAAGGTTCCTTATGTTCTGTAAAATGCTCCCTGTTCATTTTTGCTAACCTTTTAATTAGAGAACCAAATGGAGAAAGTCATAAGAGGTAACTGTCTTGAAATGCAAAATGCTCAGTAGAGCTTTATTTTAACAAGGTTCCTATTCCCAGTCTCTAACTACAAAGCCCTTATAAGGAAGTCAACCCATGAATCAGTCTTCATTAAGACATACATTAAAACTGATGGTAACTGCCCTCTAAAAAAATATTAGTTGAGTTGGGCAGAACAGGGTTTGCTGGGATTTTTTCTTCTCATTTAAATCCAGTTCCATGCCCTCAAAGACAAAACAAGCAGCGCATCTGGGATAGGGAGAGAAGAGTACTGTCACAGTTTGCTCCTTGGAGAAGCTGGCCTAACCTTGCAGCCTTTGTTAAGGACAGAGAGCAAAACACATGTAATCAGCTACTCAGAAACCTGGCTGACTTCAGCTGACTCTGTGGTCACGAACATGTGCCAGAAAGGTAAACAAGACAGATTGTCTATCTACAGATTTTTCTCTTATTTTGTGGACTGTAGGATAATTTTTCACAGATTATATGGGAAGTCCTGTCTGGTTTCCAGAATATTCTAGGCCCCTGAAGGATATCGGTGAACAGAAGGTGTGAGCCAAGAGCTTTCTTCTCTCTGCCCACCATCACCTTAGCCCTCTATCATAAGCAGAGCTACTTCTTCAGCTTTCGTTCCTGACATGTCATTGACCTCTGGTCTTGCATGGCAGTCAGCAGTTAGACATTTTTTCAACACTGCCAATGTACTGTCAGTGGGCCCTTAGGCTTCGAGAAGCTCAATCTGGTTTATACCAGAGGGCACAATGTGTGACTGAACCCAACATGAGTTGCTTCTGAGATTATACCTATCACAATAAATATGTGAGAGGAAACCAGCTGGACAGGCAGTGGTGCTGTCCCTGCTTTTTGGGGCAAAGCCTTTAGTGTTCCAGTTTAGTGTCATGGCACAAGTAGGTTGGACTTCAGCTGTCATGGTCCATCTGAAAAACAATGGTGCTGAGGTTTCACTGCTGCATGATCTGTGCAAGTGAGCATAAGCTTAGATACAGGGCTATGCTACAAACCAGTTAGCCACACAATATCAAAGGATTCAAAAAGTTGGACTGGTTTTGGTGGAAGGATGTATTTGTCATGAAAAGCTATTAATTTTCTCAGGTTCAGCTTGATTAACCTGTGACTGATTTGTCCATGTAACATTCCAGATGAAGATCCTGACCCACCTCATTACAGAACTCAAATGGATAGACCTGTTTGATAATGGAAAGTAACACAAATCATTTAAACTAGAGGCTAGTGTTTCATTATTTAACATCTAAAAACCGTGTCTTCCCCAAGCAGATCTCTGGGGAACATTCACAGCTTCTTCCTATGAGTAAGCATGTGTTCCTTCTCTGGCCCAAAAGGTGATAATGAAGTCATTGAAAAGATCTGTGATAGTTCTTTGCTAGAGAAGGAAGAAATACAATATTGGCATATATTCTGGCCACTAATAAAAAGAGCAAGGTAAGGTCATAAGGTCATTTAAACATTTTCAACAGAACAGAATGACTCAGAACATTGGGACGATTTTCTGCCTGATATACTCACGCTGTGTCAGGATAAGGGAGAGCTGTATTTAGTAGCTCTTCTCTTTAAACTCCAAAATAAGCTGTTTCCTGTACACTGCATTGATTTTCCTCTCATTGTGATCTTGTAGTAATTGTAGGGGCAGGGCAAAATGTGATCTCATGTATTCCACAGCCTTAGCTGTGACAGTAATTTAGATATCTGTCATCATCTTTTCAGCAAAACTGCCAGTGAGTTCCTTGCAGGAAATGTTCGTGTACTTGCACACTTGAATATTCCTCTTTTTGTAGGCAATGTTGGTTTTGCACCTCGTCTCTTTCATTCCATTATTTGAGAGGACTTATAATGCTAAATTTGCCCTGTGTGGCAGCCCCTTTTTGCTTGCCCTCATCCAGATGCAGAGCTGCAGAAAGGCTGTTGTACTTGAAAGCTGCTCTGTGTTTTTTCTCTGTAACGCAAAGTATTCTGTCTCCTAACAAGTCTTGCATCTCTTACTTTCTTACCATCACCTTGTTTGCACTTTGCAATGGGATAAGTGTCCATGCTGTCATTCAAGTGATTAATTAAAATGAAGGATAGACCTTGCAGAATATTCTACCTGCAGCACATTCGTCCAACCTGACAGCAAATCAATTGTGCATCAGCTTCCAGACTTGACAAAGCAATACAAGTGTTCTCTAGAAGGCTTTTTGTGGTTCTACAAACATACTGATGGCAACAACTAACAGAGTTAACTGGAAAATTTTGAGGATCCCTCAAAGATGCAATATTAACTGACCTTCTAAGGAACCTGTGGGAGGCAATGGCTTCCCTTCAGGTGATTGGAGGGAACACAGGCAATGTTCCTTTACCATACCTGCTGGATGACCATATTAGCTGAGATTGCTCCTATCAGGATTGTCTTCCTGGCAGAGGTCACAACTACAGACCAATTTACGTTGGCTTGGAATGTTTGCAAAAAGAAGAAGGTCTGTAGTTGCTTTCAAATCTGCTAAACAGCAGTCAGCTTTATTCTTTCATTGCAATGATTGACTTTTCAATCCTTTGCTTGCTCCTGTAAAAGTTTGGTAGGGCAATGGATTTAGGAGAGGTACTGTGAAACCAAGGAACATTTTGAGTGGTATGAGGAGGTATCCCAACAGCAGAATATGGTGTTGGATAGGTCTTGTTTATTAGCTCCCTCAGAGTGGTGGGTGTCCTTGAACTGAGACATGCCCCTAATCTTCTAGAATTTAGATCGGAATGCTGGCAAAACATCTATGAGTTTTTGATTGGCGTTACACTCTATCCAAAAACCAAGTTGTTATAAGTGTTATGTCTTCTAAAGTATTTCATTCTTTATAGGTGCAAGGTTGTTGCTTGTTATCACTCTGCTATTGCCTCTCTCCATGAGCTCTTCAGTCTGCTTTGTGTTTTGATAGATGTTGGTCTTTTTTGGAACAAATTAAAAAACCTTCTATCAGTATGGGAGTCCCCTCAAACGAGTACTCTTCATATTAGAGCAGGAGGCATCTGAGCCTTAATTCAGTATGCAAGGGGCAGTTTGCATGGTGGTATGTATTTCAGGGACATTGATTAGTATTTTGATTGAAAGGAAGACATAACTAGCATGAGCCATTTTTGTGTGCTGTGGCTCTTTTGCCAGAATCTACAAGAGGCTGATCTTAAACAGGGATAACATAGGGAAGATGAGGGATGAGGATGGGGGGAAAATACCTGAGATTGCCATGTTTGCAAGAAGAGAAGTAGGGTTTACAGGAGCTGCAAAAAGAGTACAGTGGCATATGCTGGGAGTAGGTCCCTTGAGCAATTGCCTGAAGCTGCTGTGAGTGAGATGTGCTGTCCTTCTTTCTGACTATCCATGACAGTTGCACTTTTCTTGAACAGAAGTAACTGGCATAAACTTCTAAGTGACACATGAATTTTGAATATACCTACCAGTCAAACAACACTTCAAGTTTCCGGCCTGAAGAGGTAGACAGTGCTTCTTAATTCTGTCTTCCATTCTGTTAAAAAAAAAAAAAATCATCTAAACCCATGGTGGTCTTCAGGTGTGCTAATTTAGGACCATGTTTGAGCTTTCTCCTAGCAGCACTGACATTTCATCTTTTTTTCATGCCAGCTGTTCGGAGGAGGTGCGATTTCCTAGTGATTGTAGCCAGTGTAGTGGCCCCTTGTGTGTAGGTTGCCTTCATAGTGGTGGGAAGAGTTCTTTCTGTACTGCAGAAACAGGACACTGGGTTCATGAAACAAGTTAACCTGGTCTGTTCTTTCCAAATTGTGTAACTGGAAATTTCGTGGTGGTGTTTGCAAAAAGGAAGAAACAGAATGGAAGTGACTCAAGGATTAATCAGATTGTCCCATTTGCAATTGAGGCATGACACTCAACAAAAAAGTTTACCTCAAGAGCATTCAAACGCTTCTCTATTTAGTGGTTTTTTTTTTCTTTTTCATTATGTTTTAAAGTGGAACTTTGTTTTAGTCTCTAAGCAAAAACAGTGCTTAAAGAGTTACCTGTTCCTCATCTCTCCCCATCTCTTGATCTAAGTCACTGTCTGTTCACCTTGCCACAGACTTAAAAGGGTGAAAAAAATCATCAGCTTTAACAGTTGCATTGGTTCTTGCCTTAGCAGGATAAAGTTTCACCTGATGTTAAAACATGACTTTGTCTACTGCTGAAAAATTGGGATGTTTGCCATAAGAAGGTGTAGATCAATGGGATTGTTGTCCCACCTAATGATTTGTGGCTTTTATCTGGAAAAGCTATAAATTATGGTCAGTAAGGTAAAAGGCATGGGCTAAAATGAAACATACGCATCTCTCCTTTGCTGGGTTGGGGCTCTGTCATTTTCTGTACACAGTGAGGAAACTAAAATTTGCTGAGGCTTTATAGCTGCTTCTTTTTTGTTGTTTTGGCTTCAGCTGAGATCTCTGCATGACAGAAAGCTGAAAATGTGTGCAGAGCTATTGAAAGCTGGCAAGAACATCAGTGAGAGCCATGGTGTGTTGAGACTTGTAAGATCCAGGCTACAGTCATCAGTTGCTAACTCTCTTTATAAGACAGTCCTTAGGCCTTGTTTTGTGCAGCCACTGGCATTTATTCTTGGCAGCAGAAAAACGTTCACCCCTCAATTTAAACATTTGGTGTTTGGCTCACTTGAAGAGTGTGAAGTCACACATTTTTCCAGCCATGCTTCTAGGTCATGTCCCATCTTTCTTTGCATCAGTTCTCTGTCTGCAGTATTGCTTCAGATGCAGCTGTGCTTCTGGGTTCTTTTGCATAGCAGATTTAAAATTGTGATAAGCAGCTGCTAGTTGAAATGGAGGCTTAGGGGCTCATTAGCTCACAGAGACACTTATATTTTCATTTGCATTTTGGGGGAGCTTATGATACCCTGTAATTACAATGTCTGAAGGCTCTCCATCCTCCTGGGTCTGAGTAGCCACTGTTTTTCTACTGATTTGATAAGTAGCAGCAAAATTAACCATTTGTTTAGAAAGCAGCTAGATTTCTTACACTCTTGTCAGCCATAGAGGTGGTACCTTCCTCATCCCTCCTGCCTGTACTGGAACACCTCTTTGGTATTAACAATGGATCCTGCTTCTTTAGAACTGCCAAACTGTAAGGCGTTTTCCAAGGCATGGAAAGGTCTTTACTGTTTTTCACAGAAGAGTAAATGAAAGCTCAGATGTAAAGCCCAGTCACTGAGATGTGAACATGGTGAATTTGCCATCCTGAGTAGAATAAGTCTCTTTATTAATAGAATTGTGACATGTTAAGGTTGAAGAATAGCCAGTCATAGTATATGACTGAGAAAGTATATTCAAAGTAATATAGTAATTCAAAACAATACTGTAACAAGCTCTTAATCCCCCCTTGAGATAATAACTTAGCATGCGCAGAGTACTGTTCTTACCTAATAGGTGACCCTATAGGGGAAGAAGACTGGTCCAGCCTGTTGAGAGATCCCAGAAGTTGCAATGAAGTTTTCCTCTTAACATTTCTGTATTTTAAACTAGTTTTTATACTACTTTTTTGTATTTAGGTTGAGCTTGAGTGACGTTAGTCACACATCATGCTCAGTGAGTGGGGATGGTTCCTTGGGGGTGGGTACCTGAGATAAGCTTGGGATGGGGACACTCATTCTAGTATTTATTTTCCTATCCTGTTTTGTGATGCTTGCTGTTTCACTACACCTTGAAGTCCTGACAAAGATAGCTTCCATCTGATTGAGAGTAGGGGGCACTTGAACCATGAGTATTGGGAATCCTTCATCAGGTTCTTAGAATCACAGAATGTTTTGGATTTGAAGGGAGCTTCCAAGATCATCTATTTTCAGTGCCTCTGCCTTCTGCTAGATCAGGTTGCTTCAAGCCTGATCCACATCATGGAGTTTGGGGTCAGCCAGGTGTCCTCAGTGAGGGTTCAGTCTAGGAGTTGTCATATAGGGAAGGTCCCACAGAGAAACTCATCTTGGATAGCTGTTCATGTTTATATGGTTTCAGTGCAGACACACAGGTGAGCATAGGACATAGTTCCCAGCCATGGATTTGAGAGAGGGCCTAACTCTCATGTGGAAACTTAGGGTACCAAACAAGAAAATTTATGTGTCACCAGGCAGCATCCACAATCTAGTTGGAAAGGATTAAAAAGAGGAAAGTAGAGGGTATTAGAAGAAATACCAGTATTTTTACTAATAACGAGTGATCAGGAAGGCTATCCCAGGAAGCATATATACATGACCCCTTGATCAAACACTGATTATTACAGCCTGAACCAGTCCAAAGTTTTATGCAACAAGGACATATGTCTGAAAACTGCTTTTTTTTCTGAGGATGAGCTACAATTTTGACTTTCACTCTGCATGTAGGTTACCCGCCCTGCACTTCTTCTGACATGTACCGAAATAGATTGCAGGTCTCTAATCACCAGGGCATATTCTCCATTGATATGACTTCACAGAGATGCAGGCTAGTTCACAGAATGTAAGAACTCAGCTTTTACCTGTAACTCTCAAAAGCAGCAGCTTCTGTGTCCCCCTTACACGCATTTACTTATTGGTGATGCTAGCTGACTAATCTATGTGGGAGAAGATTACTGCAGTATACACATATCTGAAAATTACGGAAGGTTGCAAATAGTTTGAATCTGCTCTGTACTCTAGGTTAGAAATGTAAAGACAGAATAAATTACACAGGAATAGAATTTCTTCCTTGCAGTGAGTGGGAGCAATTTTTGGTATTTGGCATAGCAGGCCTATAGGAAAGCATTGGTTATAAATAGACCCAGGATGAACACAGAGGAGATCCTGATAGGAAGTGAAAAAGTGCTGAGCAAGAAAGATACCACCTTGTGGCACTCAGAGCTGCTCAGTATGCAGCGGGATTGGTCTGGATCATTGAATACAACATAGTTCCAATCATGTAAGCTGAAATTCTTCTCTTCAAATCCAGCTGGAATAAGCACTGGGAAGACAAATCTTAATACAGAAAATTCTCTTTCTGTGCCCTAGCTCCTGTTCATTCCTAGCAGCTGCTTTGCACCTACGATCACTGAAATTCCCTCAAGATTCAATTCCTATTGTACTCCCTTATACTGTAAGTTTAACCTTTCCTTTTGAACGGTGGGCACACCAGAACTATGCAATCTGTTTCGCTGTTTATAGTCTGTTCAAAAGCATATTAGCAGGCAGGACTCTGTCAGATCAAATGTAAGGACTGTCTAACCCAGTGTTGCATCCAACAGTGGAAATGTTGGAAAGGCCACAACTGAGTGAGTGTGGTGGGGATATACCTTAGAACACGGTCCAGCCTGCAGTAGCTGTGGCTTTCAAATCCATCCATGGTCTGATAGTCATGAGAATTCTTTATTTGGATGCAAGGGACTGTTTATGTCAAAAATGAATTAGATATTCTATTTGAAGAGGGACAAAGATTTGATATTCCTCAGTTTTATAAAACTGGATGTGCACCCCTAAACCTGCACTTTGTATTGAACTGTATTTGCCATTCAAAACAAAGTTCTGCCATTTCATAAGCTGTTCAAAGTAAGAGGAGAGCTTAAAAAGCTGTGAAAGTCATTGTGTGCAGCACACTGTGCCTTCCGCTTCTGTCAGTCCCAATCAGATACTTTGAATGGAAAGCCTGGCTGATGTGTGATTTGGGGTGAATAAAGAATTTTGACATATATTCTCTCTTGTGATAATGATGGGTGAGAGCTATTAGCATAAAATTGCTATAAATCATGCTCATTGTAAAGATAAGGGTCTTGATTGCAGTCAGCACTGAAATCTCTAGCTCATTTCCTGTAAATCACTCACTTCAAAGGTAGAATTAAAAGATCTTGTGCTAGGCAGGCTTTACTGGAGAAATTGCAACTCACTGGCTGTCCATTTGTGTAATTAGGATACATAATATTTAGAAAATCTTACCAAAATCTGTTGCCTACTGTCATTTAGATGCTAGCTTTGGATGTCCTTTTCTGCAAAGAGGTAGGCAGATTTCTGCCTACGTCCTGCACCACTGAGGTTAATGTGTAGGTTTTTTAAAGTTCTGAAAAGGCTGAGTGGAGAAACACAGACCTTTCTGATCCTATGTGTGGTGTGGGCAGCTCACACTGTTTGTTTCACCAGAGTCTCACATCATCTGCTCACTGTAGGGCCTTTTTACTGTTCTGGGATCCAATACTCCAGAAATGTGTGTAGGAGGGCAGGTCTACACTGTATCAAACCCATGGTCTGCTATCTTTTAGCATCCTGTCTCCCGTACTGGCCAAAGGTGTGCATTTCATGAAAATCAAAGTACAAGGCAAAATAATAACTTTCCATAATATTTTCCCATCCCTCTCATTCTCTTCTTCCACTAGCTTCCTGAATATAGGTAGGTTTTCTGTATTTAATGATCCTCGGTGGAATTATTGACTGTGAGCTTGCGCAGCCAGTCCTTGACCCTTTGGAACCTTCTGGTGTTCACAGCACCTTGTGCAGCTGTTACACCAGTCTGATAGATCCATTTCTGCCTGAGGGCTTTGTATCTTGCACCTCATCCCTTCACTTGATCTTTCAACTGCTGTTCTGGAATTTGAATCGGAATGAGGAAATGCAGTGAGATCTGTTAAGACTCCACACCTAAAGCAGTTCTTCTGAGGTGCATGATTCCCAGTGCACATCTCAATTATTCAGGAAGTTATTGAAGACAGTTGCATAATCAAAAGTGGAAATTGCATCCTCAGTGACAAAATCCACATTGTCTCCTGGTACACTGCTGTGCCATTGAAGCAGACTCACGAGGACTCTTGAAAGGCACTTGTAGGAAATGGGACTTTTGAAAGCACTAGCTCTGATCCTGAGCAGTAATTGAATCTGATCAATCAAGAGCACAGCCATGTACAGCTTTCTTGCTATACAACACTTGCTTCGCTTTAGCAAGTGAGTGGAATTTTCATGTCTACTTGCCATAAACCTTTCTATTTCTTTTAAAAGTATCTCTAAATATTCAGTAGGTCAGTTAAGGAGCAATAGAAAAGGCTCTCTCATGTAAATAAATAGTTATTTTTCTGATGTAAGAGAGAAGAAGAAGAAGGATGAGTTCTGAAAGCTCCATCACCTGCCAATCATCTGCTTCTGAGCTGCTGGAAATATAAAGAATTAACAACAGCACCCTGAGATATTAAAGAAGATTGAGTGATACTGCTAAATTTGCAGTGAAATTGCAATGTATTTAGAATAATTGGATTATGGCTCACTTGTTTGTTCTTTTCTCAATTTACTCAGGTAAGATGACTTGATTTTATACAAGTTGGTGAGTATGGCTTGAGATAAGAGCTCAAGTCACTGCCTCACCTATTTGATTAGAAGGGAGGTTCTTGAAGAAAGGCAACAAAGAAAAGCTTTGATAGCTTTCTATATCTTTTTTGCTTTCAGATGAAAGAAAGGGTTGCCTCTTGGTCATTTCAAACTATTATTGATGTTGTTATTATTGTTGTTTTGCTTAGTTTTTAAGCTGGTCTGAAAAAATAGCATTATTTTAAAAAATGGAGGAAAAGGATCTGCTCTTTTGCTGACAGCAGGTGGGTAATGGTAGAAGCTGAAGAGGGAAAGTCTTTGCAAAAGAGCAGAAACTGGGCAGTTGTAGCTTTCCTCTTCAGTGTTTTTGTGAGAGCCTCCTGTTTGGAAGAAATTTCTGCATGAAGGGGTGCTAAAGGGTGATGCTTAGAAATATCTGAACCTCAGCTCTTAGAAAAATAGGATGGTGTAAGACAACTACCCACCTTTTCCAGCATAATTTTTTTCATCACTCCCTCTCTCAGTTGGTAAAACCAGACACATGATTACGTACAAATATCATGTTGGTGGCCATGAGACCTAAGAAGTTCCAAGAGACTTTCCAGTTGGTTAAATCATGACTTAAGCCATTAAACCCTTTAATGGGCTGGGAATTCAGACTTCCTCTCTTATCCAATTCAGTATAACAATTTTAGCAAAAGATACCTGTAAAATGTTCAGAATAAGGATGAGCCTTGGAATATGTCAAGTCTTGGCTTTTTTTTTTTTTTTTGCCTGAGATGGCAGTGAGAACATTTCTGACATTAAATTGAAAACTCTCTCTACAAGTATAATGCACAAGTGCTTTTGTTTCTCTGTTTTGTTGTTGTTTTTATTTTATGGGTTTTGTGGTCTTGTTTCTTTGCTTTGGGTTTTGGGTTTTTGGTTTTTGTTTTTTGTTTGTTTTTTTTTTTTTTTTTTTTTTTTTTTTTTTTTTTTTTTTTTTTTTTTGTTTTGTTTTGTTTTTTTTTTTTTGGTTTTTTTTTCCCTTTCCCCAGGAGTCTGTATTTTGTCCAGATTACAGAATTTGCCTTCTTCTCTTGCCTTCCTCTAGCAACAGTAATTTTGCTTTGCAACAATTTTGCCTTATACCTGTAACCCAGTTATATTACACAGGGTTTACCAGGATGGTAGTTTTCCTGCTATTGGAAACACAAATATTTCAGTGTAAATTAATTTCGTGAAGCTAAAATTGCCAGTTGATTCCATGGAATCAGATTTGCCACTTCCATGTATTCTGTGAAGGAGCTGCAAGGCAAAACTTAGCTCAAGACGTTAGCAGGCTTCTGTGGTGTAAGCACTGAGGGTTTTTGCCCATAAAACAGCCACAGTCTGTAGTCCACAGTTGTCTTTGTCAGATTGTTGGAGAATCTCAGGTAAACTGTGTTGGCTGTGCCTTTCAATCTGGTATTCTCCTCCAAAGAAAGTCCCATTAGTGCCACATTGTTCTGCAGATCACACTGTCCCTTTTTACAGCGAAAAATTAATTTCTGTGGCAATTAATACACATGTGGCTTCTGGCTCTTTTGAAGCACAGAAGTTCCAGCTTTTTCCTTAATGTTTTTCCTGTGAATATGAGTTTTAGCCGATGAAATCACTGGCAGCAAGATTTTACCTATTTCCCTTATCTGAGTAGTTCTGGAGAAGAACTGTGAGTTTCTTTTTCTTAATAAGGTGCTATAGCACATTTGATAGGATGCCTTGATTGAATGAAAAGAGTCAGTTTACAGTTCAATTGCCAGAGTGCAAGGGAAGGAAAACACCATTTAGGTTTGATGTTCAGCAGGAGTGAGTGGGATCATGAAGAGGATAAGAGATTTGAGGAAACATAAGTATCCAGCTTTTTATGGTGTCCTTGTACACAAGTTATTATGATCTACAGCTTTTCATGTGTCATCCTTGAGAAAATTCTGAACATGCAGAAAATTAAAATCCTTTTTTGATATTTAGACACTCAGCTTGGTCATAATTCATTGTGGTGATAGAAAAATATACTACAGGAAGGCAAGGGATAAAATAATAATGGAAAAGAGAAATATTGTTTTGTTGTGCTTTTTTGTTGTACTTTTTCATGGTAACTAAGTCCTAAAGTGCACCTGAAACTAGGAAAACAACTTAAAGAATGGATGCCTTGGAAGATTTTGTTATTATTGCAGGCAACAGCAAACAGCAACACATTATTTATGATACAGGCAACAGTTCAGAATTTCCTTAGCACTCAGGAAAAGGCTTTGTGAATCTTTCTTTGTCCTTCAGTGGCTCTTGCCATTTCAGCTGTGAGCACAGCTGTCATCTGGGTTATGTGCTGTGTTTGTTTTGTGAGGTGGGGTGTCACGGCATTGACAGCAGAGTCCCTTGCTGCACCAAGCGGACATGATGATGATGTTGCCTTTTAGAGCTCAGGTTTTGCTCCATACCATCACCGTATCTTGTACTGAGGCAGATTCCTGAATGAGCAGTCTATAATACATAGAGACAGATCTGTCTGACAAAATTTGTCATGAATACCAGAGAATGTGAACTAATGGAGTCTTCAGTATCTTCTTTCCATCCCAGAAAAGCATGCTGGTCTGCCTTGGACCAAACCCTTACCTGAAGGATAGTGGCTGCTGGTTTGGATCTTTATTCCTATTCTTTTATACTCTTAGAAGCACGGAATATCAGGGATTGAAGGAGACCTCTTGAGATGTCCCCTGCTTAGGCAGGGTCAGCTTGAACTTGTTATCATGACTGTGTGCTGTCAAGCTGGAAACATCTCCATATTTACTATTGAAGGAAGACATAGACTGTTCTCCATGCACATTGTGATGACAAAGTTTATACTGACATAGGGAGGGGGAGGGGGAAAGTGGACAGAATTCGGATACCTGGTAGAGAAAAATCTATATTCCTTCTTGGGAGCGGGCTGGGGTAGAATTTCTTCCTCTAAAGAAAAAAACAGTTTAAAAATCCATCAGATAAAGTGATACAGAAACATATTTCTAGTCATGGAGGGAGAATTGAGTGTAGTGTTTGATTTCTTTGGGATTTTTCTAGCCCTATTTCCCATGGTTGTTTTTCCCTGATAAAATTCTACTGAGTTATTGCTTTAATGAGGAGCAAAGATTTCTCATTTTACATTGTGATAAATTATTACAGTGTTAATTAGAACTTGCATAGCCAATTTCATTATTTCAGAGGTTTTAAAAAAATGTTAATTACTTCATTAGTAATAATTAACTTGTTCTTTGGGAACCGCTGAACTTCTTTTTTTCCAGTTGTTTGTTTGTCATTGATTTTTTTCCCCTTCAGATATGTTTGTTTTTCTCACTGAGCAGTTTGGATGATGCATTTTCACCTGGTTTGTTCAAGTTACACTATATTTATTCCCTCTGGCCCCTTTGTTTCTGATAAGATGGGTTATGGTGCAAAAAGGAGTATGAATCTATGATGAGATGACTGTTAAAATGAGGAATGACTTCCAAATATCTCTTCAAGAGCCCTGTGAATGGGAATCCTCTCACTCTGATTGTAGAGCTGTCCTGAGTTCTGCCTTACAATGCATCTGATGTTGCATGTTTTTGCTGTCTTTAAACATGTTCAAGAAGTTTTTTAGGGCTTTGGGGGAGGGGGGTGGTGGTGTTTAGTTCCTTTCCTGGTGGACAGCTATTCTCTGGAATGGTTGCAGTGTTCTGTGGTTTGATTTGGCATGCCATCCCCAAGACTTTTGAGTGTCCAGAATATAGATCCATTGCCAGGGTTAGTCAGCAAAGTTCGGTAAATCATCATGATGTGAAATCAAGGAGTCCAGCTTGGCTTCTACCCCAGTTGTTTCTGTGGCAGTGGGTGAATGCAGCACCAGGACAGTGGAAATATTTCCTGGCTCCATTGCTGGGTAGATTTCACATTGTCTTACTACTAGACAGGAAGGTAACACCTAGCACGATTCCTTGATATTCTTAGGAAGAACTTGCTGGTGGAAGTAAAACAAGGCTTTGTTCAAAACAAGGCCTCCATGTATCATAGTAACACTGCTCAGCTGTGTCATGGTAAATTTAGAAGATACTTGTTACGTAAAAAGCAGGTAACAAAGAAAGATTGATGATTGAAATGAGCTCCCACAAGGACAGAGATGATGACCTTTACTGTCCCAAGAGGCACTGATCAGAGGACCAATCCAGGTTTCTTCAGCTGCCAATGATGACCATACAGTTGAGTGGTATAGGAAAGAACAAAGAAAATGTGGAGTGGGAGCAAAGAGGATGTGAAAAATAGCTAGGATACTGATAGAAAGCTAGCACTCATGATGGCCTGCTCAATTTTATCTGTTTACAACTGGAAAACAGGGTTAAAACTCTGTTTGTCCCTCTGTCAGTGGGAAAGCAGAAAGAAGGATGTTGTGGCATAGTTATGTACCACAGGGTGTGTCATATCAATAAACTTCCAAGGAAGAAAGCTAAACATCAGGGAAGATCTAAACTAAACCAAACAAAACACCAAACCAAAAGATGCAGAGGGTAATAGAGTTGATATTTTTTTCTGAGATGACGATGTCCTATCCAGCCCTGTCAAGGGAGGTCTTCCAGAGAAAGGCAATGGTCCAGCTATTCAAGATATTTTTTCTGGATATAAACAGGGTTTTGACTGCTTCTCAGGATTCCCCTGGAAACTAATGCTTTTGTAGCAAGTAATCACTTAAAGATGTAGGAAAATGCCTGTAGATGAATAAACCATCTGGTCTATGAATATCTTGCTAAGGAACACTGATTGAAATATTATTATTTTTGCAGGGGTTTGCTGTATTTTGGTAACTGGTACCCTTGCCACAGGGGTGTTCTTTGAACATCTGGATATACAGAAATCTTATTAGATTGCAAAATTTTCCTTACTGGTCTTACTGCTCTCTTTCTCATTTAAAGTGCAAAAAGGGAAAAATCTGCTAGTTTGAATTAAGTTAGGTTTTTCCATAGTCAGAGAGACTTGAAATCAAAGCAGGAGGATAATGAGAAAAGCACTTCAAGGGCTCATAGCCTAACCAGGGAATTAATTGATCTTGCTCAAATCTTCAGGTTTGGTCATTAAGTTCATTGAATCACAGCCTTCATGCCACAGAGAAATTTAAGGAATCTGCCACGCTATAATTTCTTTTTTCCAAAGTTCAAAGAGAAACTAGGTTTCATCCAAAACTCAGGTTCCCAGCCTGTAATCAGGGGAATAAAGAATAATTTTTATCAGTTGTAAAATTTGCAGAGTTCATCTTCTCCATGGTTGGTTTCTTTTTTCACAAAACTTAAGAGACAACTGACTGGCAGAATAAGCTCCCAAGACAGGATTGCATTTGTCATTGTGCCTAATGCTGTGTGCTTCTCTTCCTGGTCACTTTCAGAGGCACAGAGCATAGCTTTGGTGGATAAATTCTTCCACTGCTACAAAACAGGTTTTGCGCCCAAACCCTCTGAAGACCTGAGCCAAACCTGTCTGTTGGTGGGAAAGAGAAGATCTGACTAATATGTACTTGTTTGCTGTTGGAGATCAACACAAGCCATTAGAAAAACAGCCACTTGAGCACACTGCTGTGCTCGAGTGTAGGAGGTGGGAAAGAGAAATGCCTCATCTGAGAGGCGCATGGGACCTCTGTTAGATGGAGGCAGATAAAGTGTCAGGTGTGTTGCCCAGATAATAAGCTAGAGAGCAGGACTGGCAGCCACTTGCCCGTTAAAACAGCACTAAAGTCTCTTCTTGACTGCCCCAATGAGCGAATGAGCTTCTAAGAAACTATTAGCCTGCCTTCCGCTTGTGTGTATGTGTGTTTCTGTATACACATAGAGCCGCCCCGAGTGATCCACTCCACTTAGTTGGTGTGTAAGTGTAGGAGACATTGACACAGGCCCAGCTGGCAGACTCGATGCTGAAGCTTGGAACTCAGGTATTCTCACTTTGTTTTAACTTTTGCAATTTCTCTATGCTTGTTGTGGGCAGAATGTGAGCTTCAGACAAAATTGATTAGAGAAGCCCTCCCACTGAGTCACAGCATGCAGAAAGGACTGCCTTGCTTTCTAAACTCCTTAGGGAGCTTTATATCTAAAGGATTATGTAGATGTAATTGAACCTTTATACAACTTTGTCTTGCACATTTAAGGATGGCAAACCACATATATTTATGTAAACATAAATGATTTATTATGATACTGATTAAGAGATCTGAATCAGAATTACCTACTACACAGTATAGGTAGCTATAACTACTAGTACAGTGTAGTGCACTCTTTTTGAAACAATATTGAAGCAATTATGTTAAAGTTATCTAAACTTTCCATTACTACTCCTAGAAGGGGTATGTTAAAAAACTCTGCCATTAGCAAATGGGACTGGAGTGATTGACTGTCAGTCAAATGTCTCCAAGCCCTCAGTATCTTTAGGTAAGTCATCAGTAGTATCATTTCTTTGTTCCTTTATCAGGTCCTTTACCTGCTCTGCCACATCCTCACCTCACTATCAGGATGTTTAACTTTGGGATTGATGAGTCACACTGGCTGCAGCATTATTCAACACCAAAAGCATCATGACACCCCCTTCTCCATTCACCCCTGCTGAAGGCTGTTCTGTCGTGATTTATGTAGCAAGGTGTGCATAGCCTTCTGTCATACCCTTGGAAGGTGCAAAATAAAGAAGAAATGAGAGTAGCAGAAGGAAAAGGTGTGGACATGAATGACTTCACATAAAAACCTCTTCTGCTTAGGCAGGACTCTCCCCACTCTGTGAATCCTGTTTGCTGGTGACCAGATTCAAGAGGCCAGAGTGTCACTTTTTGGCCATGTCCATTGTCAGCAGACCTTCTGTACTGTGAGACCTTTGCATGGGTTATACCTGGCTGCAAAGCAGCCTTTGCAGATGACTGAATGCCATCAGGATGGGAGGTGTGGTTGGCCTGATCAACCCTTCCCAAACCCATTGCAAGATTTCTGGATGGCTCCTCATACAGAGGACTATTCCTTATATTGATTCTAGCTGTGTTGGAAATGGTTTGCTGACCTCTACATTAGCTGGGCCTGCTTTGCAGCAGAAAGAAGACATGTGAGGGATAGAAGGTAGGAATTGTGCCTGCTACCACCTCCCTAGAACTTAAAAAGCTTAGTCCTTTCTTAGACTCCCACCTAAGCTGTGAAAGAAATAGCAGCAATTATGATGGAAGACCTGAAGTGAACTTCAGAGTAAGGGTTTCCATCTTCATGATCACTATGAAGCAATGTGGGGTTGACTTCTTGTTCAGACATTCTTTCTTTGAAATCGCACAAGAAAATGTAGTACTTCTACTCAGCAAAGTTCCAGGGAATGAGACTTTGGTAATACACAGAATCACTCTTGTGTGGACCACGAAATGATGAGAGCTTTTGGAAACCCACAGAAGCGCAGAACATATTTTCCTGTAGTAAACCTTAAGCTAATTTCAGACAGAGACATGTATAAGGGTTGTCTGGGTTTTCTAGGGTTAGTTCTTCAATGTCTGGCACTATATTTGATTTTAGAGCTCATGCCTAATAGCTTTATGCTATAACAGAAAAAACCGCCAAAAAACCACCCCAAGCAATACTGCTATTTGCTAACTATTTCTTCTGTTTATTTAAACAAAATGAAGTTAAATAAATAAATGTATGTTTCCAGGATACACTGAATTTTAAAATGGGAAGAAAATCTGACCATTCTGCTAATATTGAAACATAAAATTGAAGTCAGGAAGACTTTATATTATTGGAGGAGCAGTACTTATGCAAAGATGAAATAAAAAGGCTGCAAAAAAGCCAGGATGCTGGACAACATGTAGGAAGCTCTTTTGCAGGGCTGAGCCATTTTGTCAGTTCCCAAACAAGTGTTACCTCTGAGGCTTTAAGCAGTTAAGTAGTTAACTGAATGTGTGAGCAACATGATGCAGCAGGTTGTGTGCTGCTGTTTATTATGTTTCAGGGATGGCAGAATGCCTATGTCAGCATCAAAGCAGGTCTGACAGAAATAGGAGGGAAAGTTGAAAAGAAAGACTCTTTCCTAGATCTTCTCTTTGAAGTCCTTAATTCATCTACAAAGCATAAAGAAAAAAAAGGGCTGAGGCTGAGTTGGGGAGCACACTGGATGATAGCAGTTTCTTGAATATGACAGACAGCTGTCCAGGATAAAAGCAAGTAATACGACTAAATTAAAGAGGGGTTTGGGTGGGGGTGAGGGGGTGGGAAGGGAGAAGACGACAGCAGCAACACAGTCCTCCAACAGAAGGGTGAAGACCTTTGGAAATAAACCAAGATGAAGATTCAACCAGTCTGTTCTAAGTCAAAGATGTGCAGGTTCCAATGGACATGGTACAAAGTAGGCAGATAAAAACATCTCAAGGCATTAGTGAGGATCTTGCTATGATACTATATTTTAGTCAGGGATGTTAGGGACCTGGATGCTGGAGAACACCAGATGTCTGGATGAGGAAGAGGCCAGTTATTTTGGGTGAGCAAGCACTCTCTGAAAGCTTTTATGATTCTTTCTCTTTTACTTAGAAAATAATTTTAAAATGAGAGGTTTTAAAGGTGCTTGGAGGTTTCCAAAACATGAGCAGGAAAGACTCAGGACAGCCTGATTTAACTTTGTAGCTGGCCTTGCTTAGAGAGTGCTTTTGTTAAAGTTCCCAGAGATCCCTTCCAGCTTGAATTGTTCTGTGATTTAGCCATTGTCAGAATCATAGGAGCATATTCTGGACTTTTTGGTGTGTGTTTTGCTCCTAGATACCATACTTGGAAAGCCCTGGTTTTTCCTAAGAATATCTTTCTCAATTAAAAAAAAAAAAAATAAAAAAATCACTGGGACTGCAGAGGTTATGAAACTCCCAAAGTAGGCAGCTTGTCTCACATCACCACTGAACAGAAATACTCAACCCAGAGGAAAGAGACAGGGTGCAGGGCAGTTTACTGTACATATTGTACCTTTATCCTTGGTGGAAAACTGATCTTAGCAGGTAAGGCAGGCAGAGAAAAATAATATAGATTTGGATTTATATTTTGAGAAGCATCCATTACTTAAAAGGCAGCAGAAAGTCAAGGGACTGCAGAGGTTTGTCAGTATCAAACTGAAAAACCTTGATGGTCTGATCTATCAGAGGCTGAATGCTTGAACTTAGAAACTGGAGGTATCAATCATTGACTGAGATTTCCAAAAGCCCCAATGTCATTAAAAAGTTCTGGGACATGATGAGATTTTCTGCTAATGTCTTCTGTATTGAGTGTGAAATCTCAGGCTCTGTCCTTGAGATGTGTGAAGTAAAACAAGTGAGCTGGGATATAGATGAGAAATACTGCAATTAAAATCAGTTTTGGGAGCTCATCAAGACCTCTTTGCTGCCTGTATGACTCTGGCTGTGCATGCAGCATAATCTCCTCTAGAACTCCCAAATGTTCAGCATGACAGTCTGTACCCACAGCCAAAAGATGCTAGACTAATGCCTGAAATGCTTCAGACCTTATTCTTTCAGCTAGTGATCCAGACCTGAGTTTACCAGCTCATCCTGTGCACTACAGGGATCAGAAATGAAGGACAGGTCAGAAATGAAGATCAGAAATGAGCAGATGGTGTGCATGGGAGAGCTGGTCCTGGAATTCCTTCCAAACCCTTGTCACCAAAATCCTACTTTGGTGCCAGATGTGTTTCAGTAGCCTGCATCCCTATTCTTTCTTGTCTATCTTTGGATGAAAAAGGAGGCGAGGAAAAGAAGGAAGATAAAGGTTGATAGACCAAGCCATATTCAGCAGAGTCTGGCTTCAATATACATTTGGAGTTATTTAGGAATGATATCCCCCAGTTTAGACCCCCTGCCCCAAGACTCCGAAACACATGTTGCTTGCTCACTTCCCCTCCCCTTGTCTTCTGCCTGTGGGTGGCTGGAAAGAGAATTTGGAGGCACAAAATGCAAAGATCATGGGTTGAGATACAGACAATTTACCAGGAAAAGCAGTGAGATAAGAAATTAAACAGAAAGATCAGCAACAATACTAATAATAGAAGTGTACAAAGAGAGGGTGATTTACATGCGAAGTGCTCACCAAACCCGGGACAATGAAATGATAGTGGACAGACACTATGCCCACCATGTTTGATTTCCTGACCAGAAAGAGACATCCTCCTTCTGGGAAGAGGGAGAGTCACTTTTCCCTGCACCTGGCAATGATGCAAGATGTTACCAAAGAGCACTTGGGTCTTGGTCACACCCACACAGCTCCAGGCTCACCCCCTCATAGGTACTTCGAAAAATTAGCCCTGTATTTGGCTGAAACCAGGAAAACATTTTACATCAGTCCTGCAGGCTTTGTTTCCACCTGTCTTGGTGATCCCTCTTCATCCAGTGTTAAATCTTGTTCTTGTGTTGGTAAGCGTAATGTAATGGCCCTTGCCTACTGCTCTAAGATCACCAAAAGACTTTCTGTTGATTATTGTCAAGGATGTCACAATAGAACCAGAGACTGGAAAGGTCCCCGTCTTTCCTCTCTTGAGGGCAAGCTTTTAATTTTTGATTCAAATCAGTTGAATTTGTGATGAAGCATTTCTTTAGAGTAGATTTGGCAGAGCCTCGTATTTTCAGGTATTCATAGGCTTGCATTCATAAGACCAGAGACCTACAAGTTCTTTGCCTTCCAACTTCTGATATAGTTTAGAATTGTTGCACTTTCACTTCTAGACATTTAGACCTGGATTTTGCAGCTCCACTGATATTTCCAGAACATCTTAGCATTCAGGTGACACTGTCTGTAAGCAAAGTTGGCAAATTATTAAAAAGAAATGCAATCAAAGGCATCTTCTCTTGAGATATAGTTGAATAGTTCTTTTTTCAAGAACAATTCATCTGGGAATATTTTTGTGTTTGGACATGGCTGTTCCAGAATCAGTTAGAGTCCATGGTAGCTTAATTCCCTTTTAAGGATTTTGCACTTGACACTTTCTATTTCTCTTTACCTGAAGGAAGGTTTGGGTGAAATATGCAACATGGAAAGTTGCATTTTGTAGGACTGTTGACCATACTAGCACACAATTCTTACCAGTGGTTAAAGGAAGAACTGTCCCTGGCTGTTACCAGAATTAACTGTTGAAAACGTGATGGCAATAGATTTTGCCACTGTGGGGTTTTTTGGTGTGTATTTTTTGTTTTGTTTTAATAAAAGCATTTCTTCCTTGCAATGGAAATGAGATAATATATGTGCATTTTACAGTGATGCCTTGGCAAAAAACTATCTACACACTGATAAAACTGTAAAAACAGTAATTCAAAGCAGTTCAGCAAACATTTTATCTTGGAAAAGACAAAATTCTTCTCTTACTTTCAGGTTCACATTTCTTGTGTATTTTCATCCTTATTTTTGAAAATGGTATGTGTGTGCTTTAAGTATTGAGCAAAAACTTCCAATGAAGCAATATTTTTCTGGCAATAAATTGTGGACGTATGAGCAAAATGGAGGAAGCTAACATAGAAAAGGAAGCTCAACTCAGATGCAGAGGGAGGCATGAAGAATTACCAAGTAGATAAAAAGTTACACCTAGTTTCTTCAATGACATCTGAGCTTGGAATGTTCTGCACAAGAAGGAATGCACTAGGTAGATATTTTTACTAGAACAAATGGTGCAGTCACAATGCATAAAACTGGTTAAATCTTTTCATCCTGAGATGAGGAGAGCTTTTGCAAGATTTTGGAATTGCTGCCCAGGGAAATCTGAAAAAGTAAGATTGTGTTTTCATGGTAAGTTATTTGAATACTGTGGGAAGTCCAGAATAAAACTGATGTTACTTCCACAGTTAAATATTGAAAGGGAAAGAGGATGACCCAACTTCGTCTGTATGTCAGAAAGATCAAGAAAATGTCTGAAACAAAGAAGGTAAGTGCATACTTCAATGTGTGTGATTTAATCAATGGCAGTCAACACACATTTTCTTAAAAATTCATCATGTCATACTAAGCCAAATCCATCTAGAGATAAGACGACATGCAAGACAGAGTTGCAGTATGGTTGCAACTCAATTACATTATTTTCTGGAACACAGGTTCTGTGTTTTTAGGTACTGCTTGCTGTTACTGAATATATTGGTATACCAAGTATTATAAATTAGGAACACATGAGGATATGTACCAAAAGATTAAAGCTGAATCCTTGATCTGTCTCAGAATGTCCTTTTAAACATAAGACATGAGTTTATAATGTGAGCTTAGGTGACTGGCAAGGGAAGGGCTGGTAAACCTATGCTGAACTGAAAAAAGTAGGTGCAAATTGCCATGCTGCTGTTTGTTCAGCTGGTTTCATGACCCTGCAAAGTGGCGCCAAAAATGTGCATTATTCGGATGGCACACTGATGCCAGGTACTAAATAATGACTAAATGGCTTTCAGTGAGAATTAAGGCTGCTGGTACAAAGATTTGCCAAGACGGCCCATGCTATCTGCAATATTCTTTCCATGTGCATGATGCCCAATTGCTTTTCAGCTAGTGTTTCCAATAAGTGAATTAGCCAGGAAAGATTTTGCAGCTTATCTAGGATGTTGCAAGTGCAAAGACACATAATCTGGGAGAGGTGCCTAGCAAAGTCTGTAACAGAAGGCTCAGATTCCGTGTCCATATTGACATGTTCATCTTGCTGTTGGTGGAGTGAACTGATTTCCCAGTCTAGGAAAGAGGGGGAACCTAGACTACCTCCCAATGGCTCCTTGGAGATTTGGGGGAAGCAGCAAAATGATCACTCTAATGATGGGCTAGGATGGGCTATGTACTTGATAGTGTCAACTTAAAGGGGGCTATTCTTGGGCATTCTTCTCAAGGGTAGAAGTATAGTCAAGGGCCTACCAGTGCTTTGTGGTGGAAACAACTGAATTCTGTATTCAAATTAAGCTGTGAATACACAAGCCTTATTTAGATGAAGCTTGGTCAGAATAGGACAGCAGGTAAGCCTTTCCCAACCTCTCTTTTCTTCTTGTTCACCTCTGTGCAACATGAGAACGAAAATGTGTTCTTGACCAGTATGAGAGTAAATATTAGCAGCTTTCTGTGCTTTGGGCTAGCAGTAAGATGAGAGAGTCCATGCAAATGTGTAAAAAGGGGTCTCCTTACCTTGCTAATCCTTTATACTCGTGACAATCAACATTAGGTCAGACCAGACATTTTTCCAATGTGCCTGAAGAAGTATACAAGAAAGACTAGAAATGTTGATGGAATCAAAGGGCTCTGTGAAAAGGAGCTGTGCATTACATATTGTCAGCTAAAGCCCAGCTGGTGGTAGATCAGGCTGCATCAGGCCACTGCAGTTTGTTGACTAATGCCTTGAATGCAGCCTGAAACCCAGAAAGAGGGTTATATTTAGAGTTATTATGACAGTTAATTTAGAGTTATAAAAGTTGACAAGTTCATTGCATGGGTTTTTGAGCTTAATATATAAGCTGCTGTACCAATACATTATTTTTTAGCAACATCAGATTAATATTCAGAATAGTTTTCTCTGATGACTGCATACAAATCTTACATACACTGTAAATAAAGTTCTTGTCAAGTCTCTCTTAGACCTTGTTCATGTTTTATATTATGGACAAGAAAAATGACAGAGAGAGCAAAAAGCAAGCTGACATTGCAGGGAGATCAGCAAAAAGCCTGATGGAGCTTGTCAGCTAAATGAAGTGTTTCAGAACTGATGATTAGTTTAAAAAAAAGCTTGGGCAATCAGGGAAAATCCCTTCATTTCAGAGTTTGGGCAAGAAGGAAGGTTGTGATTTTTCCTGAATTTGTTAAGAACAAATACATTTTGAGAATGTGTCAGTAAATGACAAACAGTCAGTATGTCAAGCCCAGAAGATGTTCAATGCTTGGTGTGTTTTGCCAGCAGCAAATGAGATGGAACAAAAGAATAGTGCTGATCTGCACAAGGGTGGGAAGGCTCTGCAGAGAGTTTTGAGCAGTACAGAGGCCATTTGTATGAGGGTCCTGCTCTTGGGTCACAACAGCTCCAGGCAGTGCACCAGGCTGGGGGCTGAAAAGTGGTCCAGCTGAAAAGGACCTGCGGATGCTGGTCAACAGCAGCAGGACACGAGTCATCAAGTGCCAGGCGGCCAAGAAGGTCGATGGCATCCTGGCCTGTGTCAGCAACAGTGTGGCCAGCAAGACCAGAGCAGTGATTGTCCCCCTGTACTCAGCACCGGTGGGGCCACACTGCGAGCTCTGTGTCCAGTTCTGGGCCTTTCACTCCAAGAAGGACATTGAGGTGCTGGAGTGTGTCCACAGAAGGGCAATGGAAGTGTGAAGGATCTAGAGGACAAGTCCTATGTGTAGTGGCTGAAGGAGCTGGAGGTGTTTAGCCTGGAGAAAAGGCGGCTCAGGGATGACCTTATCACTCACTACAGCTGTCTGAAAGGAGGTTGTAGCCAGGTGGGTTGTGTCTTTTCTGCCAGGTAACAAGGGACAGGACAAGATGAAATGGCCTCAGGTTGTTCCAGTGGAGGTTTAGATTGGACATGAGGAAAAATTTTACCACCAGAAGGGTTCTCAAGCATTGCATTGGACCAATAACGTGGTGAAGTCATCATCCCTGCCAGTATTTAAGACGTGGATGAAACATTTAGGGACATGATTTAGTGGTGGACTTGACCGTGTTAGGTTAGTAGTTGGACTTGATGATCTTAAAGGTCTTTTCTAACCTAAATTATTCCATGATTTAAAAAAAAAAAATTATGAATGGACTGGAGAGTGTCCAGAGAAGGATGACAAAGAGGATCAAAGGACAGAGGAGCTCATTATATGAGGAGCAGTTGACAGGGCTGGGTTTGTTGATCCTTGAGGAAAGAAGGCTTAGGGAAGAGCTTAACACCATGTTCCGGTATTTAAAGTGTGACTACAGAGAAAATGGAGACTCCCTTTCTACAAGGAATCACATGAAAAGATGGAGAAGGGTTCAAGTTACTCTTGGTGAGATTCCAACCAGCCACAAGAGGAAACTTTTTCACAATGAAAAAAATCAGAAATTGCGGTTATTTCTCCAGGAAAGCAGTGGATACCGGAGCATTGGTGACTTTTAAGAGTCATCTGGATAGGGTGCTGGCCCATCTTGTCTAGCCTCCGCTTTTGCCAAGCAAGTTTTGGACCAATTATATCGGAGGTTACTTTCAACCTGGTGTTCTATATTCCTATGGAAAGCAAAAGTCAGAAGAGTACATACAACACATGTATGCTGTGGTAACTTACAAACTAGTTCAAAGAAACTCTTTCTCTAAGATCTCTGTTGCATCTTAGTTTGAAGGTTATTTTGTCTTCTGGCAAGTAATTAGTGGTCTGGGGGACCTGTGAAGGGACAGTTGTTCCCAAGACAGGAGACACTGAGGTTTTCCAAAGGGTTAGAGGAAAAGCTCAATACTGGCAGCTTTAGTCTAACCCAAAAACTGTGGCAGAAGTTAGCAGTTTTATTACCTCTCAGAATCCCATTCAGCTGGTAAGACACAGTAAGCACAAGGCTTCTTGTGATTAGGAAATCTGTGATTTTAATAGTGCTCACAGATGCAATCTGCTCTACCATGCGCTGAAGTCAGTAAGTATCTTTTCGCTCTTTTTGTTACAACTTTTTCTTCAGAATGAGTCAGACTTTTCCTAGCCTGAATACTCACTCTGGCCTGAATAGGTCAGCAAGCTGCACTGCTTCTGCTAAAGATTGTCCCAGTGCATCACAAGAATCTTGGTCCTTCTGATGTCTATTTCCCCAGTTTCCTTAAACAAAGGCCCTCTGTAAGAGACTGTCTCTACAAGTCCTAGCATTGAACAGATTTAAATGTTTTGTTGATGGTATTTCCATTTTGAAGCAGATTACATGTTTTCTCCTTGGTTAACCTGGCAGGGATAAGGACAAAGCTAATTGTGAAAAATCTTTGCTTCATAGTCTTTAATGATCTAGGTGGAGCTGGAAAGAATGTACTGCCAGGAATTGTCTGTGGAGCTACTGACACTGGGGCTAGATGCTCCATTATGGAGCAGTCTTATGGAGTAATTTGACATCCTTTTGTGGCTGTTAATGGTGTTTGTGGTATCTGGGCCAGCAGGAAGTCGCTATATCTAGCAACAGTAACTGCTTTTGAGAACAGTCACTTAATACTAAGCTAGAGTCTCTTATTATTGTAGCCTGGACTATACAATAGGGGTAACTCAGAGTCTATTATTAGACAACTGTATTTTGTATAGTCCTACTACTCTTGGCAGTGTGGTGTCAAATAAAAATTGCTTCATGAATATAAAAGTATACGAGTAGAATGACTTAATTATATATTTACATAATTATTCATGGTATTATGACTGCATTCAAAGACAAGATCAGCCTTTGTATCAAAGTGCCTTATATTCTTTTAACCTGCTCTTCTCCTGGCCTGGAATCAATTAACAGTGGATTGGAAACACCTTTACAGTAGTGTGTGTTTCATGGAAAGGTTCCTTGTACAGCTGAATATATCGAAGACTCAGAAAAGTGTCATTCGTCTGCTTCATTGACACTGGAGGCCTCACAGACCGATCAAATTGGCTGGTTCAGTTTCACAGTCACCCTGGATCAGAGACACTTTGTTGGAATTGAAGGCTTTAGGAAGATCACCCGTCCCAAGAGAGAGCCCTGATGGACATCACTTGTCACCAGTGTCCACCTGAACACAGAGCCACAACTCTCTGGCTGCATCCATCCAGCCAGTTCCTTATCCACTGAATAGTCCATCTATCAAATCCATGTCTCTTCAATCTGCAGATAAGGCCGTGATGTTGGACTGTACTGAAGTCCTTACAGAAGTCTAGGTAGGTGACATCTGTAATTTTTCTCTTGTTGACCATTGCCATCACTCCATCATAGAAGGTCTCCAGATTGGTCAGGCACAATTTGCCCACAGTGAAGGTATGCTGGCTGTCTCAGGTCACTTTCTTGTCTTTTATATGCCTTAGCATATGTTCAAGGAGGATCTGCTTTATGATCTTCCCTGGCACAAAGGTGATGCTCACCCATCTGTAGTTCCCTAGATTTTCCTGTCTCCTCTTTTTAAAAATGGGAAATATATTCCTTTTTCCAGCCACTGGTGACTTTGCCTGACCACCATGACTTGTCAGATATGAGGTAGTGAGTCTTGGCAACAACATCAGCCAATTTCCTCATGTATGTCATCAATTTCTATAGACTTGTGGCTATGCAGTTTCATCAAGTGATCCTGAACCTGCTCTTCACTTACAATGGAAGGGACTTCCCCCCCCCCCCACCACTCAGAGGATCAGGGATTTGGGAGAAGTGGGAAGCCTGACTACCTGTGAAGACTGAGGCAAAGAACTCATTCATTGCCTCAGCCTTCTCCATATCAGTCATCACCAATTCCCCCTTCTTGAATATCAGTGAAGGTACAATCTCCTTGGCCTTTCTTTTCTCACCTGTGTACTTGTCCCTTGCCAAGTCCTCTTCCAGTATTGTCTTGGCTTTTCTGAGTACATTCCTGGGTCCATTCCTACACCTTCAAACTGTATCTCTTTACTCTCCTCATGTAATCTCTCCCTGTTTCCTTTGGGTGTACATTTCCTTGTACTCCTCAGTTTGAGGAGCAAATCCTTTCTCAGCCATGCCAGTGTCCAGCTGGCCACGCTTGACATCCTGCATTTCCTGGAATGAAGAGCTCTTGTGCTTTAAGCAGAGAACTTTCCTCTTTCTAAGGGAAGTTCTTTGCCAGCTCCAATAATCTCCTTTGCCCTTAAGGACAGTTTCTGAGGGGGTCTCATCCACTAACCCTTTAAACATCTGGAATTTCACTCTTCCAAAGTTCAGGGTCTGGAGTTTCTCTTTGCCAGCTCACATTCCTTGAGATTCTGAATTCAGCTGGGGCGTCACTGCCACAGCCCCGGCTGCTTCCAGCCAGAACCTCTTTACTGAGCTCCTCCGTGTTGGTGAGTGCCAGGCCCGGGAATGCCTCACCTCTGGCTGGCTTGTCTGATATCTGCACCAGAAAGTTGTCCTCTCCATACTCTTGGAGTCTCCAGGTTTCTTGCAGTCACCTGAGCTGCTTTCCCAGCAGAAGTTCAGTGGGGTTGAAATCCCCCATCACGATGAGAGCTTGCAAGCGTGATGCTTCCTGTATCTGAAGCAAGAAGGCTTCATCGACAGGCTCTCCCTGATCAGGTGGCCTACAGTGGATCCCAGTTTTCAGGAAAGCCTTGCAAAGATTTACACAGGGACATTTGGGATTACAATGCAAGAATGGAGTAAGATTCAGTTTTGTGACTGAAGGTGAGGTATCAACCAGTGTGTATAATTTGATGAATAACAGCGGAATTTTTTGCCTGGCAGGATACTCTTTACCTGTTCATAGAAAAAAAAAAGTTAATTTGGGCACAAGACTCTTTCATGGCAAGTTTTTCTGCATCTGTATATCTCAGCTACACTATGGAGCAGCATTCAGTACAACAGTATGATCACAGGTTAATGTCACATGTATACACAAAGTTAGAACCTGGGAGGTAAGGAAATGCCTAAATAAAACACAAAATAGAAAAATCATGAATATATATATTTCCCTTTTTCCCTCTTCAAGGAAGAGTCCACTAACTGTAGATGCCTCTTTGAAGAGAGTTTGTGTTAGATAAATACCTCCACAAAATTTGTAATTCA
The DNA here is from genome assembly GCA_013400915.1 of Pardalotus punctatus. Lineage (NCBI taxonomy): Eukaryota > Metazoa > Chordata > Aves > Passeriformes > Pardalotidae > Pardalotus > Pardalotus punctatus. The sequence goes on from VZTX01023486.1 coordinate 45,595, forward strand.
AATCGGAAGTACTGGTGTCAGTGTTTGACAAAGCATGACCAGTGGGGTGCCCTGTAATTCTGTCACTGAGCAGATGGGGAGATGAAGGATTATTGCTTGTTGTATTCCATATAGACAGCACACTGTACATCACTGATGAACCCTCACAGCTGAAGTTTGACAACTGCTGATGGAAAAATACTGACAAAGTAAAATGTACCCTATTGAAATGGTAGGCTTACATCATGAGATTTTTTTTTTAATTGAACTGTTTTCAAACTTCTGGACTTCCTGGGATTAAAGAAGATACATCTATGTTCTTGCAAAAGAATGAAGTTGTAATAAATAATAAGCAATTTATCCTTTTTCTGTTCAAGTGTAAAATCTCTTTTTATGGATAAATAAAGTGTTTGATGATGGGCTTGGAATGAGCTCTTTGTTGTGCTACAAATTCTGATGGCATTCTTAACTTCAATTTAATTTCTTTTATGACCTTCAGTTTTACATTGAAGTAGAGTGTTAATCTATGTATTGAATTCAAAAATCCTGAAGTATTCTTGAATGTCTTGCTGATCTAGTTATTTCAAAGCTTCTGGTTTAATAGAACCACATTCCCCGTGTAACAGAGAAAGTCAATGTGTTAACTCTCAAGGCAAAACAAAATTATCATAGAAATGGCTCTATTTGGTTTTGGGGATCTTGTCTTCCAGACACTTTTCCTGAGTGACTATATTGCTTGTGCACTTAAGTTACTAGCAGAAATAAATATCCAAATGCTTAATTTGAATGTCTGTAACCAAACAACTGATGACCCTGAGCAGTATCCTTATCTTCTTAAACTCATATGCCAGTATGTAACATGCTCCACCTGCTAAAGGATAGTATTCTTCTCAGTCTAGCTCTTTTTTTTGCCTTTACTAACAGTTATTTGACTATTTCATTATTTAGAGCTTATGTATCTACTTAGTCATCCACAAATGCAGTTCATTTATGTGCAGTAGAAGAAAGAAAGCTAGATTATTCTTACTGCTCTGAAGAGATGAGGTCCATTTTGGCTATGTAAAGTCAGGCTGTCATTACATCTTCTTCACATTTTGAATCCTTAGTGTTGGATACAGTTGCTTCCTGAACAAGAAGGACAAAACTGTCGCATTAGAAGTAAGTGTATTTAAAGGACAGAAAGGACTAGTTCAATTTTTAGCAAGAGACTTTTGTTGCAGCACTCAGTTCGTCTGTGAAAGTGATGTCACCATGATCCTTCCCTTGACAGTGTCCATTCCTGTGGCCTGAAGGAATCTTTCCCCATCTGGGAAAGAAATGGAAGCAGGCATTTTACTTACTGAAATATCTTTGTGATAGAACAGACTTGGTATGTCAAAGTGTTCTATATGGTAACAGCCCTTTTGAAACTTCCAAACACCAAAGAAATTATCCATGTCATGCAGCAACATTGTAAAATACTCACACAAATACCCACAGACTGCTTTCATTTTGAGGAATAAATGGTAAAAATAATGTCTTGATGGGGCACTGGGAAATATGATGTGCCTCAGCTTCCAGAAATTGTAATAGAAACTGTAACTTTTTTTTTTTACCTTTTTTTTTTTTCCCCTTAATGACTCTAGGACAAAGGCCTTAATTCCCATTTATTCTCCCATTCCCAGCCCAGTGCTGAAACCTAATAACCGATGGATATAATTTCCAATTTTTCCTTAATCCTAATGTAGGCTTGATATCATGCACGGCTGGAACAGCAGTCCAAGAGCATCAAAGCTCAGGTCACTTGAACTCCTCCTGTTATTGCTGCTCATAGTGATGGCTTTAACAATAGAGGAAGTTTAGAGTACTGTTTCCCAAAATATTTTTCCAGCTTCCATCCATACTGGTTCAGGAACTTCTTGAACAGAAAGTAGTTTCTTTACATTTAGCAGCCCTCTTTTTTCTTCTGGCGCTTCTCTATTCTCCTCTCCATGCCATGACAGTTTATTGGATTTGCAACATCCGGTGGCAAGGAGCCCCACAGACGAGTTACTTGTTTTAAGGACAACCACATTCTTCTGTTTCTTCAGAGTTTTCCTCAGACTGTTTGAAACTGTTTGAAACTTGCTTTCTCCTTAGGTCTTGCATGACTCTTCTATTTAAAGAGACAGTGAGGAGTTGTTCCTTCTCCCAGTCATTCCCAGTTCTGGGGAGCTCAGAGCAAGGTGTCTTTTTCCCTGACTGGAAAGTTCCATCTATTAATAGTTTCTTGTAGCCAAGCTGTCACATTCCTGTCGTTCTTGGTGACCTACTTTCATGTCATTTCACTTGCCCTGACAGGCGGCACAGACCTTTCCCATAGTGCAAAATGAGTCTAAATTGCACATTTATGTGAATGTGCACCTATTTATGACAGACGCTATCTGCATACATACCCCAAAAAATCCACTGTTCTTCTCTTAGGTTACTTCTTCAGACTGTTGCTGTTAGTGAATTAATGAACTTTATTCCACTGATAGAAGATCTTTCAAAAGAACTTCTTTGATTAGGATGGGTTTTTTTATTTAATTTAAAAGATGTTCAGTTCCTGTAGCTGAGGCTATATTATCTTTAAAGTTTTTTTAATCACTTTTTCCACCAGGCATAGAGTGAATGGCAAGTTTTTGGCTTATCACAGGAAAAAATGAGCAGCTTTTCAGTATTGCAGCCCATCTGTCTGCAAAAATGAGGTTGAATCCAGTGGCAGTTGTGATTGCAGATGGATTGAAAATAACAGTCCCTCCTCCTGATTCCTCTGGAGAGCATTTATTAAACATCTCCATGCTGAAATTGTCCTTTTGATATCCTTCCTTATGCCTGCAGTTCTGGGTTGTAAATGAGGATCCTAAATGTATTTAATTGGCTCTTGGAGTGACCAGTATTTGTTTCTCTCTGCAAAGCTTTTAATTGTGCTTTTCCCTCCTTTCCTCTGCATATGTCTGTGAGTATGACCACAGCATTACATCTCAGAAAGTACAGCAGGCTACTTGTTGGATTATGTTTCAAAAAGCAAACAAGCTATAGCCTTGAAAGGATTCTGATTTTGCTGTCATGTCAGCCTTGCTCCAGGCCTTTGATTCCAGAGAAAGTACTGAGGGGACGAAAAAATTAACCCTGAATAGTTTTCCGCATAGCACATTGTGTTTGTCAGCCCTGGGTTTCACTGTGAAAGTGTGGGTTTACTACATTGCTGACAGTGGAGTTCATACCAGTCTCTCCCAGGTGAAGCCTGAGGGCCTGGGGTCTTTGTGTTTCAGCTTTTCTTATTTGGTAATGTGAGCTTTATATTTGGTCCTTGTGCCCTCGGGCATCAAGCTTTGTGGACATGGGGAATAGCAAGGTAGTGTAATTGCTGTAAACCCTCCAGGGATGAGGGTTTTTTATGAGATGGTAATTCCACATTCTATCATAGAAAGTAGGTATTAAAAATCCACTTATTTTTTTCTCTTGGCCTGGGGTAGGAAAGAGAGCACTAGTACAGGAACAGGGAGCACTGTTTCTGGATGTGGATGGCTCTGTAGATAAGCACAGATGTGTTGAAATGCTGTGGTACTTCCCTGCTCCCTCTTGGAACTTGTGGGTGCCCAGTGGGCTGGCTCAGCTGGCTGGGAATGCCTGGGTTGAGCAGCATTGCTAACAGCACCAAGAGCTTGGAGAGGAGTGTGTTGGAGGACCTACCCTGAATATGTCTCAGCTTTCCAACTCCTAAAACTGCAGTGCTCAGAGTCACAGCAGAGAGAGATCAGTGTCACCAATGCTCTGTGTGTGGATTCTTCCTGAGTCTAGAGGACAGCTGACAGAAACACCAAACAGGACCGAACTCAGATATGCAGAATTTTCTATTCAGGGTAAGCTATTGCCAAAGTCTCATGTTATATTTTGATTAGTCCATTCTTATGTCTGAATTACCCTATTTCTGGTTCTGTTTTAGCAGTAATTACATATTAAGTCATATTTACGTTCAACATAGTCCATAGAGAATAGACTGTGAAAAAAAATGGAATAGGATAGTAATCTTTCCTCTAGGTAAGAGACCCCGCTGTGATACTTCCATGATGTGATTAAGCTATTTGACAAACCATTGAATACTGCACATTTGTAAAACAATTGGTTTGGTAATAATTCAGATGTGAATCTATGAATAAAAAGGATCAATGAAAAGACTGTGCCTGAATAGAATATCTATTTACGACAAGAAAAAAAAGAAAAAAAAAAAAAAAAGAGTGTTTTTAGCATGATACGGGAATCTCAGATTATGAAGCAGTCATTTTGTACACCCAATGAATATGGTTGTCCTTCCTTCATGTCTCTGAGAGATTCCACTGCCCATACCTTAAAATGCTTAAAAAAGAGCAGGATGTAATCCCTCTTGATTGTGCTGGATTTGATGCGCGGGTATTTAGAACTATATGCAATACTTCCTGCCCTACCAATACCATAGTGTAGTATCAAGTTTTTGGGCATTGCTGTCCCCTCAGAGGCTGTTTAAAACCTTGACTTTTCTGTTGGTCAGATAAGTCAGAAGATGTGGCCGTGGCTTGTAAAGGGAGACTTGTGGAGGACTGCTTTGTAACCTCCTGCTGTACCTTCCCTTCAGGAAACAAGAGGGATAGCGTGTGTCTGGAGAACAGGCTTAGTAGGCTTACAACAATAGACAACATTTCCCAAAGGAAAAAAAAAGTGCTTACTTGATCTGTAGTTGTTGTCCGAACAACCCTGACCATTGTTTGCAATTCTTCCTTTGGAGCACGGGAGAAGGTGATATTCATGCAAGTAATGAATGCAGCGTGAATGCAGCTGTGTTGCTTACATAGTAAGCTTTCTCCCTGTAAATCCAGATGAATTCAAAGAGTCAGAGCAACAGTCTTACACAGCTGCTCCCTTGTCCTTTTCACTAGAGAGACATGCGTAAAAGTTTTTTTTTGTTTTGTTTGGTTGTACAACTGCATTGTTACCTTTTCATTTATGTAATATTTCTGTGACTTGAGGTTAATACAAAGTTGTGAGATCTTGAAATCTTGTTTTTGCCATCTTTCATCCCTAAACGGGGATGTGAAATCTCAAATTAGGCAACAGTTTAAAATCTTTTATAGAAAAGTTTTCAAAAACCATTTTCTTCTGGTTCAAAAGTGTTTCATGCTCTTCAATTTTCTTTTGACTCTCCTGAAGTAAAAAGTACAGAAATTACATCAATTATTTTTCTTGCTCAATTATCTCCTGATCCCTTGAGCTTTTCTGATTAATTCTATAGACTGAGGTAACTCCATACCATGCTGAAAAGTGCATAGATCAATAGCAGGCATGGCCTATATTTTAAAAAGGGTAAGAAAGAATTGCTGATGGAAGACTGAAAATAGAACAAGCACATCTTGTTCAATCAAAGCTACAAGGTGACTTGCAAGAGGTCTTTGCTCCGTGAGTGTTCAGCAGCATTGTGGGGCTTTTGTCTCCTGAAGCAAATTACCATAAAATACTGCAGGAAAATTTATCTACCTTCCTTTAAGATCATTTGTACTGAGATCTGCATATTCAAAATTGGTTGTGCAGTTCTCACTATCATGGAGACTGAACGAGACACCAGGATATGAAAGAGAAAAGCTGAGGTACAAACTTCAGTAATGTTACATAGCTGGAGTGGCCTCAGACTTATCAACAAATGATAAAGCCTGCCTTAGGAACTGTCTTACAAATCTGTTTCTGTCCATGTAAAAAGAAAGAGCAACCTCTCTTTTGAGGGTGTTACCCACAGGAGTCTCCAGGACCCAGAATCACAAATGTTGGGGTGAAAGAGAAGGCTTTCCTACGGGTGAGGAACATGTGCAACAGAAATGATACATGCATTGGTTTGGGAATAGAATGTGTTTCTTGCTCTTTCCTGATTTTTGGAGGAAATGACCTTTCTTAGTCCTGAGAGATGGTTTCTCTGGGTGTCAGGTTAGATTGCTACTCACAGTCTATGAGGCAGTTTTTTTTGTTGAGGAGTTCAAAGGCCTGAGTTACAAACTGCATAATGAGATCCTTGAAAAGCCTCTGCAGGCAGTGAAAAAAGTGTGAAGTCACCTTCATAGAAGGGAAGATAATGATGTGGAGTTCAGAGTTGTGTTAATCAACACTAAAGGCTAAACCAGAGTGCGGAGTATATGAAAAGAGACAATAGCCACAGGGCAGATATGGGAGCTGTGTTTCCTTAGTCCAGAGGCATTGGGATTCCCATTCTGACACTCCTTAGCTACATGCTTGTGAAGGTAACCTATTCATGGAAGTTTATGCAGATCAAATGTTTCATACTGAATCTGCATTTTGCGAGGACAAAGATTTTAAGGTTTGTAGGTGAAAGACAACCATCAGAGAATAACCAAACTATGACAGCTGTGAAAAGAATCTCACACATCTTACCTAATTACCATCTTGAAGTATGAGCAATGGTGCAACAGACCTTTCCTGTAAGTTTTCTCTTGTTTTATTTTTATCCTCTATTTTTAAAAACGTATTCTCAACTTTTCATTTGCATTTCCAGTCTCTTAGGATATGAAACAATATAATACATTAATGACTGCCTTGCCACTGATTTTTTTTTATTACTTTGTTTCAAATAAACCCAGAGGTCGGTCTTAGACTGAAAGTTACTTCAGTTATGTTCTTCTCATAGCAGAGTTTTGGCATCTTAGCTCTCTTGAGAGCTTTGAACTTGTGAGGGACCAAGTGCTCTAGCACTGCTTCTTCTGCAATTTTTGGGATTTTTTTTTCATTTTTGCAGCTTTCTGAAAATAGTCCACTAAGTGGCATTGAGAAAGAATCCTCAGTGATCAGTGATGTCATGTGATTTCAAATCTGTTACTAAGCCTGTGGTGTTTACAACATGAGTGATTTCAGAAGAAGTCACATCTCTGAAATGATGACCT
>VZTX01023486.1:52529-86475 GCA_013400915.1 Pardalotus punctatus
TTTTTTTTAAATTAAGGGAAGATAGTGGCTTTTTGATAGCTACTGTTCTGAAAGTCCTGGAGTGCATTTAGACTTTTAGTCTCTAACTTTTTCTTCCAGATAGATTTGTCTGTTCCATCAGGGCTGCATCCTAGATGGAACTCCCACATAGAACTAAAATAACCCAAGCTGCAGAGAGAGGAGAGAGAGCTACTCTGGCTAGCAGATACAATGTTTGTGTGTGTGTGAGCGTGTATATTATGTTTTTGTCTGTGGGTGTATGGAGAAACTGCGGAGAGCAAACTAAATTTAAGAGTTCTTCCTGGGCGTGATGTGTCTGCAATCACCGCTATTTCTTCACTATGGAAGTCCCACAGCTTCTTATGAAAACCCTGTGTCCTCTACTCACAGCCTGCCTACTGGCTCTCAGGCTTGAGAAAACAACAGATCATTGGCAGAAATTATGTTAATATTTCTTCAAGAAAAACTTGATTCTATTCAATAAGATGAGGGTTACAAGCTCCTAGGCTTGAGTAAAAGCCCATTCCAAAGAACATTTTTCTCTGGTATAGTATCATCCCACTGAAATCACTGTAGCTACCAAGAAACACCACATCACCAGTGTATTGCTATGCTGCTGTTACCAAGCATCCACATTGCTTGGGGTATATTAGGAAAATAAGTGAAGAGGAATTAATTATTTCTAAGGAGTTCCTACCATTTCTGTTATGTAAGTAATTTTACCAGTTAAACTCTACTACAGCTGCTTAAACCTCTCTTGCTGCTGTGTAGAAGTTCCCAATGACATCTTGTCATGAGAACTCAGCTGCATGGAAAGGTCTCATAAAGATTCTTGAAGATTTGATTTCAGTCTCTTTAGACCTTTCCTGTGTGAGAATGTTGTGTTTCAGTGATAATTTAGCTTATGCGTAGCCCCAGTACCCTTATGGAGTGTCATTTCTTCCTGCCAATATATTAGTCTATTTCAAGAAGACCTTCTTAGAAAATCTGCTGGGGCCTGCCTAACAGTTTGCAGTCTCCCACCCAAGCCTCTGAGGAAGCAACTGAGGTAGCCATAATATCTTTCTAACTGGTCTGGTCTTCTGGTTTGTTTTGTATTGTGGGTTTGTGGGGTTTTTTTGGTTTTTNCTTTCTCTTAGTACTACTTAAAAAATTTACCTGGCTTTGGTGCTAACATAATATTTTGAAGGTATCTGGTAAGAAATCAGAGTAAAAGGTCATGTAGTCCTCATCCACCTCCACCCCTGCCGCATGTATAACGTGAGTAATTTGTAATTTGGAAGTCTGTATAGAGAGCAGTATTTAATGCCCCTTCATGGCAGCTGAGATAGGTGACTTGCTTCCCACCAGAGAGAAGTCATGTTCTTCTGCTTGGTCTCACAGCTGTTTCTAGATAGGTTTGAGCCTGCTGCAATTGAGAAACATTCTATGTATAGGTACTGAACATGCCACCAAAGTTACTGTTGTATGGTGTTGCTCCAGTCTCTGTTATCCTTCCTTCAAAGCAACAGGAAGATTCCAGTCAGCAGGATTATCTTACAGACTGATGGTTCTGGGCTTTCTGGATAGACATCATTTTTGTCATTTCAGAAACCATGGAAAAGACCATCATTTTCCAAGGCAACAGAGAAGGTCTGGAATCTGTCACCAGGATGAATTTAGGAAATCTGTTAGAGCAGCAGAGATTTACACAGTTAGCAGGTTTTTTTTTGTTTTTATTTTATTCAGCTGTTCTTTTTGTGCCAAAGTGAATAATTTCACTGAAGCAGGAAAGGAGGACTGGAACAATCATAAATCACAGGCAAATAAATATTGTGGCAAGCAGATCTGCTTTCAAGTTCTTTTTTTCTCCTGTTGGAACTACAGGCTGCATGTGACTAATGCCAGAATGCTGCAGTGCAGGTGGGCTCATGTGAACAAGATGCTTGCATTCACTTCTCCATCAGCAGATATCAGGAGAGCAAGTCCAGATGAGAATTTTCCTCCTAAAGTAGGTGCTTCCAGTTGGCCTGAAGACTCTCATCCCAAGATACATGACTAACTGGAGTAGACCTCCATGGACTAGGAAGGGAATCTATGCAGAGATTATTTACAGCTACATCCTAGCTGGGTCATAGGGGTCGGGACAAGACAAGTATTTGCCAGGGATTATTGATCAAAACAGGAACAGTAGCCACTGCATTTATGTTACACAGGAAGTTGTTCCTGCTTTGTGGTTGTGGGGCTGCGTGGAATGTTCCCCTGAAAATGGGTCTGCACCCTTCCAGGTGTAGATCTGTCTCAAAATTGCCTGCATTCAGAGGCTTTACAATGCAAACAATAAAGATCAAAAACACTCCTGAGAAGGAGAAATGGGAGTGCCTCCCAAAGGTGCATGCAGCAGCTCTGGAACAGAGGCAATAACAGAAATTTATGTTACCTTAATTGCTGTAAATCTTAATCTTAACCTGTCTATTAAGCCCTTACTATGTAATAAAAGGCATCACTTGTCTTTTAGGGACAAGATTTGTGTAGTAGCTCAAAAGAACAGTGCGTGGATTGCTATTTTCCGTAATGCATCTGGAAACATATTTATACAATGTCCCTGAAAGCAGGGCAGAGAGCTTTTTAACTAGGGTTGCGCACACTTTGAAGCATAAGTAAAAGACTGTGGCCTTCCAGGTATCTTAGAGTAGAAACGATCCCTCCAAAAGAGAAGTCAGGTTTGCACTCTTCAGCTGGCAGCTCAGTCTGGAACCTCAGAATCACTCCCCATCTGGTCTGCATCATTTTAATTTCTCTTCCTGTGCAAGCTGCCTGTAGCCAGTGGGGGAACAGTGGTCAAATATTCTCTTAGTGCTGGGTGCTGAAGACTGATGATTGCTTTTGTTTCCAGCTTTTTGCTTTTTCCCCTTGCTGCCTTGTAGCAGGATTTAACTGGCAGGAAGTAGGTAAAAGGAATCTGAGCAGTCTGCCTGCTGTGAGTGTTGGTCTCAGGAGCAAAAATACCTCCTCCAGGCCCCTCCTTGCAGAGCTGCAGGATCTTGAAGACTCACAACCCAGTGCTCTTCTGCAGTGGACTCAGGCATCAGTGTGGAATGGGGAAGGGAGAATGCTCCTTCATGGTACTTGTTTGTTAAAATATCTGTGTGAAATATGTGTGAGTGAAAGCTGTATTTTTCTGATGGTGTGTCCCCAGCCCAAGGCATGTTTTTGGGTCAGGCTGACCCAGACACATTGGCACTGCTCACAGTGACCTTTGCATGTGCATCATCAGGTGCTCCCTTGTACGACAAGTTTGGAGTTACAGGTGTAACTGAAACACATACCAGCACTGAAGTAAAACCTCGTATAACAAAACCAGGATATAAATAATTGAAAATTCTATTTTATCCAGTTTTCTATTTTTATCTTCAACAGGACTTGCTTAGGTGAACTCACTACCTTTCCAGACAATCTATTTCCAGTCAATGCAATCATTACTTTTAGGAGTGATTGAAGTAATAGCTTATCCTAATGGCCTGCATGTCTTCAAAGACAGTGGCAGAAGTGCTTAACCATGATGTGAGTGTTGCAGGATGAAGCAATTAGATGAAAATGAAACCAGCCTTGTGCAGAATGTGAGATGTGTTTATGTATGGAACTGAAACTAGGTTTCTTCTGCAAAGCCTTACCCTGTCCAGGCCAGAGGCAGCTGATAACCTTCCCACAGCTTCTGTCTTTGAAGATTTGTGTTTTATATTTGTCTCAATCATCTCATCAGGTACCACCATCTTGTAGTTTCTAACATGAAATGGTGTCATCTTACTATATTCATAGTTATTTGGCATACACTTGTGTATCAGAAAATAATTGTTCATGGTGCATTGTAGGCTTCATGAAAGGTCACAGAGCAGAAAGAGAATGAATGAGTCTATCAGAGGATATTAATAATTTCAAGTAGGAAGTGTGCTTTTTTTTTTTGCAGCAGCAGCAGCAGAGGAGGTTTGCAAGCTAATGAATGAAGTGAACATTTCACTCCTCAGAGACTGTAACTATACTAAATCAAAAGTGCATGGCACAGTACAAGATAAGAAGAACACTAACTCTGATGCACACAAATGAGATACAACTGACAGGCCATCAAGAGTGATTGACATCTTTCAGAAACTGATTATAAAATGCAATACCTGCTTCAACCTGGAAAAAACCTATAGGATCATTTTCAATAACAGATATGTTATTAGCCCAATGGCCCTAGTTTGTAATTAAATGGAAATTGTGATTGGCAGTAAAAAAAACCCAATAACAAATGACAAGCCAAGTGTTAGGTCATGCTCCTGGGATCACAGCAACTTCATGCAGTGCTGGAGAGTGGGGGCAGAGTGCCTGGAATGGTGCCTGGCAGAGAAGGACCTGGGGGTGCTGGTTGGCAGCAGCTGAACATGAGCAAGGAGTGTGCCCAGGTGGCCAAGAAGGCCAATGGCATCCTGGCCTGTGTCAACAATAGTGTGGCCAGCAGACTGGGATGGGGATTGTCCCCATGTACCTGACACTGGTGAGGCCACACTTTGAGTTCTGTGTCCAGTTCTGGGCCCTTCATGCCAAGAAGGACATTGAGGTGCCGAAGTGAGTCCAGAGAAGGGCAATGGAGCTGGTGAAGGGTCTGGAGCACAAGTCCTGTGAGGAGCAGCTGAGAGAGCTGGAGGTGTTTAGCCTGGAAAAAAGGCGGCTCAGGGATTACTTTATCAGTCACTACAACTGCCTGAAAGGAGGCTGTTGCCTGGTGGGTTGAGTCTCTTCTCCTGGTTAACAAGGGACAGGTCAAGATGAAATGGCCTCAGGCTGTTCCAGTGGCGGTTTAGATTGGATATGAGGAAAAATTTTACCACCAGAAGTGTTTGGAAGCATTGGAACAGATTGTAAAATGAAGTGGTCACCATTCCTGGAGGCATTTAAAATACTTGTAGATGTGGCACTTAGGGACACAGTTGGTGGTGGACTTTGCAGTTTGAGGCTGACAGTTGGACTTCCTGATCTTAAAAATCTTTTCCAACCTAAAAGATGCTATGATTCCATGAAAAATAAGAGAGAGCTCCAAACGTCCAGGATATTGTGACTGCAGGTCTGAGATCAGATCTAGTGAATATCACTTGGAAATGATGTCTCCACATAAATTGTCTAGGGAACTTTACTGTTTTAGTTAAAATTGGATTAAAAGGATGTAACACCAGTGCAAAGAAATAAATAATATACCAACTGAGGAATTCACTTACAAATATGACTGCTAGTTGTGAGCTAGAAGGAGACAATAGAAAAAGGGTTTATCCATTTGTTGGCCAAATGTGCAAGTGCCAGGACATTGACATTGGTTTGTGTGCAAGTACTGTACTACCTTGTGTAGCTAGAGAGGAATTGCCACTGTGCAGAGATGGAGACTTTGCAGAGATAAAAACATAGAGACTAAGATTTTAGCTAAAAAAGTATTTTAATGAGGCTGGCAGGGTCTTGCTCTAAAAAACATACTTTCCATTATCTGCCAAGTAAGACCATCCAGCATCTTGTAAGGTAAGAAAAACATTTTTCTGTTAATGTGGCAATCTATCTCATCCATTTTTGGGCTTCAACACCCATCTGCAGAGTGAAACACAGGTCTTGGCATTGTTAGAACTTACTACTACCTCAAATAATGTGGGAAAAATAATTTCTAGAAAATTTAAAGTGCTTAGAGTGCCTTGGTACATGGCTCTATACCAAGCTGGTAAATAGCCCTTCAGTATCAGCCTTTAAAGTCTACCTTGGTGTCTGTAAGGGAAATGAAACATTACCATAATGGTAAAAAAAGCATATTTCTCAAAATAGTTGGGGTTCTTAATACCTCCAAGTATCCCTAAGTACCTCACGTATTTTTAGAGAAAATTTGCTAAGCATAACAGTTTGTTTCCCTGCAAGAAAAACAGTTTTGTTCAGCAATACAGCTTTTCTGGCTTGGATACAGAGGGAGAAAGAATGAAGAAAAATACCAAAGATAGAGAAAGCTGTCTGGGAAGGGGAATGGCTAAAGCAAGGGTGCCCAGTAGTGGACCTTTTCTTCAGTAGTGTTAATTTATAAACAAAATTAACTGAAGCTTTGAGTGCTCCTTTTCTACTCCTTCCTCTTACCCATTTTTGTTCTGCCACTACATAACTTGCACAGGAGCCAAGACCCATGGCTCATCACTTGATATGTTTAAATGAACCTCACTGGAATCCTCCTGCTATCTTTCCCATGATATCACAGCAAAGTTAGTGCTGAAACAGGTAGGCTTCTCACTGACCTGGAAATAAGCATCAACTCATAGATTGTCCTGGACAGCACAGATGAATATGAATGCATCCTGTCTCAGTTGTGTAAGATTTGCACTGAGTAAAAGTGGGAAAGTAAGCAGAGAGAGATGTTCATGTTTAGTCTGAGCTATGAAATTCATGGAGAACTTCTTCATTTAATACAATGTTAATGATCCTTATCAGAGATCCCCACTGTACCAAAACAACCAGAAAATAGCATTCTCCAAGATATTTTGATTTCTCAAATGAGGTCCTCAAGTGAACTTGGCATCGGTTCTTTGTTTATGAAAGGAATCACTAATGAATTTCAGTAGGAATATTAGTTACAATTAATAAATAAATTTTGACGGTTCCTTTGGAGCTATTCAATACTAATATATACACACTTTTTTTGTTCATGGTAGTACTACTTTCAAAGGTCACACAATACCCTCCTGAGGAGCTGTTGCATTTTTATTGAAACTGTAAAAGGAGGAAGTCAGATGTTTTGGTTGTTTTTTAAGACATAAGCTTTTTATTATGGTCTTAATGATCTTCACTGATATCAATAAAATGTACTTAGTTCTGGTTCTGAAATGATTTTGCAAAAATGAGTGACCCATTCCTGCTCCAGAGCAGTACTCTGTGATTAGCTCCTTATGTTTGGATGATGAGATAGAAGTCATGCTGTGATTTAGAGGCTCTGAGGAATTAGTTGTCCTGTCTCTTCAATCTAAATATGGCTCAGCCACAAATAGTACTTCCAAAAAAAAACAACCCTGTAAAATTCCCTCAGCACATGCCTGTTTCAGGTAAACCTCTTGCTGTTTCCTCTGAAACCTGTGATTGAGAGGGAGAACTTCTTCACCGTCCTCTGAGATCTAGGCATACACACACACAGGCATTTTGAAAGACAGGTTTGGGTGCTATTTGTCTAAAATATGAAATGAGATTTTAGCAAAGGAAATTCTTTTGATTTCACTAAATTACCTTACCTGAAACAATGGTGTGTGCAAATTTCCATCATTCTTTACTTAATTAAGAATGCCTAAGATGTTCCTATTTCTCCATAAATCATCCTTAATAATCCTAATCTTGTAGATTTGCAGCACACAACTTTGCTTGCCATATTTTTTATTAAGTAGCAAATTCAACACTGCTCCACAAGTTGATTCTGTGAGTTTATGTTTTCTGTGTGAAAACTGGATTGATGTCAGTCAGCTGTTGAGGGGTTAGGTCATAGTTCGTGGTGCTCTTAGAACAGAGGTCTGGCAGTTAAGAATTTACTTTTCTTCTGTTCAGATGCAAGATATGTTTGGGCCTGTACTCTTTGCCATTTTCCTTGCAAAATTAACTTCAGTCACTTCCAGATGCCATTTAAACTTGTGAGGTCTCACAGAGCCACACAATATCTGAGGCTGTTTTAACCCCAGCCAGCAGCCAAACACCATGCAACTGCTCATTCACTCTTCCACCAGCTAGAAAATTTGTGGATTTGAGATAAAGGCAGTTTAATAGGGAAAGCAAAAGCTGCATATGCAAGCCAAGCAAAACAACAAAATAATTCCCATGGGCAGGCAAGTATTTTGCATCTCCAGGATAGCAGGGCCCCATCACATCTCACAGTGACTTGGGAAATCAAATGACATCACTCAAATGTCCCCTCCTTCCTCCCTCTTGCATCCAGCTTTAAATACTGGTCTGGAATCCCTTTGGTCAGTTTGGCTTACATGTGCTGGTTGTGACCCCTCCCAGTTTTTCATTCACCCCCAGGTGCCTTGACAGCGTGGCAGTACAAAAAGCAGAAAGGCCTTGTCTCTGTGTAAGCCCTGCTCAGAAGAGTTAAAACATATCTATCATCACTGTATTTAGCACAAATCCAAAATGCACCACATTACTAATTCTGTGAAGAAAATTAACTCCATCTCAGCCAAAACCAGCATGTCATATCTGAGTGGACCCATATTATTTGGCTTAACACCTGATTGTTTAGCTATTTAGCCCATATGGATTAAGGAAATTATTATTACTTTGAAATAACTGCCATGCCGCTTGTTTTCAAACACACCATTTCTGGGATGATTTTCCATATGGAAGGTTTTTATCCTTTGAGGGCAGGACTGTTCATTGTAGCCAGAAATATGACGGGTTGCACGTGTTGTCCTGGAGCTTTAACAATCTCCATTTTCTTTCTGTAGCGTTGTCTAAAGATGTTAGAAATAATGTTGATTGAAACTCCTTACTGATTAGTGAATAGTATGGCAGCGTCTGTGTCAAGATATATGTCACAGTTAGGGTGTGAAACACAAAAAGACAAAAAGAAAGACAAAACCCCCCAGGCTTATCATATTAACAGATTCAATAAGTGTGTCCTTCCCATTTCCTTGGAAGCTTCAAATGCAGGCTTAAGGACAGAACAACTGCTCTGTCCTTCTGCTTGTGCCCATAACTGTGGCACCTCAGTTGCACGTGGATGAATTCTCTGGGATCTTCACTGCTGAACTGCTAAAATCAGCTGTTATCCAGGGAGTGTTAAGAACAAAGTCTACAGTTTAGGACAAAGAACAAAGGAGATGAAAAAAAAGCTTTTCTTTCCCAAAAGTAACACAAGAGTCCTTAGTTAAAATGTAGTATAAAATTTTGGTTCTCATAATACATTTTCTTCCAATTAGTTAACAGTGGTAGCACTGTGCAGCATTTTGCACATTTAGAAGGTGACTTTGAAATCAGAGGTGAATTAAGAGAGTCTGTGAGCATCCTGAAACTGCATTCTTGTTCTTCTAAGTGTTCTGTATATGCTAAATGGCTGCAGAACCAAATGCCTAAAGTATTTTAAATCTTGGTCTTGTCTAAGAAATAAAAGAAAGTTATGCAATTTCACTTCTTATGTGATGAGCTGAGCTGACATTATAACTTAATGATAGCCTAGAATTAGTGCTTAGAGGAAAAAAAATAATCTTCTGCTGCTGAATTCTGTTTCCTAAGTAACTGGAGTATTATACTGTCTGGGTAGCTCTAACTGGAGAGAAACTAAAAAAGATAAACTTGATAGATTATTGAAACTAAATCAGTTTGATCATCAGTGGAGAAATCTGTTGAGGGGGACCTAGAAATTGAAGGTGTTAGTGAGATTTGTGATCAATGATGTATGCACAATAAGGCTGCTTAGAGAGGTTTCTGCAGTAGAGATGTGTGACCCAACTAAATCTATATTTTCTTTGCACTTGATATGAAATTTTAGCTTACTTGCAATTTCAGTTAGCCTTCCTTGCCTTACATGAAAAAAAATCACCAGATGGTCTGGGTAAATTTGCTGTCAATATACAAGAGTTTCTGTGCTACTTTTTCCTGCAATGAAGGATGCAAAATGGTAGTAGAGAAAGGCTGACAATAGACAGGGACAATGAATATTCCAGGTGGTGTTTGTTTGGGGTCCCTAGGTGTCTTTTTGTTTTAAGCCACAGATTTCCTAACAATGGAGGTGTCAAGAGGTTTGTGGTTAGGCAGCTGAATGGAGACAGTCATGTTTAGTGTTGTTATTTCCCACCTGGCCAAAAAAAATCCCTGTGTATTACAACCACATCGTGTGTGGCTTAAAATTACCAGTTTCCCCCATATTTCTCTGTGGGAGATGTAAAAGGGGCATTTCTCTGTCACATTTTGGGAGATTGGAGGGTTGTTTTTGATTCAGGTTTGTTTTCAGTTTAGAGCTCTGGGAAAATGTGTAACCTGGAAAAGAAATGTGGAGAGAAAAGGGATCTGCTTACCTCTACAAATTCCTTCGTGGTTATTAGAAGCAATAGTTAATCTGATAACTGCCATCACTAGAGCAATTCAGGAGGAGTCATTCTGACAGGTTAAAGATGTTTCTCCCCTTAAGGACCAAGATTTCACAATCTCTATCCCAAGAACCAATGGGGAATGCAAGAGCAAATACAGTCCTCCAACAGTGTTGACACACTGAAGAGAAATTTATAAGGGTAGTTCATAAGGGATTGTGAAAACCTCTCTTCTTCCCTTAGCCCTTGATAAGACCAACAAACAATTATTTGGAAGGACTTTGATAGTGTGTCCTTCCAATCCAAGCCTTTGTAAAGGCCAGAAAGCTTTGCTTTATGCAAAAAAGAGATGTTGAATATGTATACTTGTGACTGTTAGAACAAGGCTGTCTCAGATTTAAATCTGAGCCAGCAATGGCCAATGTGGAGGTGTCCTGACTCAGCATCTAAGGACCTACAATGTTTTGCCAGGGTGAAGGAATCTCAAGATGCAAAGTGTAAAAGATGCAGAGTGTTTTCCTGGTCCAGACAAGGTCCAACACTGCTTCCAAAGGACATGTGTCTTCACTTCATCCATGTAAGCAGGCTTGATCCTGCTGCAGCCCTCCAGTGCCCTGATGGTGCTAGATCACAGTACATGCTCTCTCCCTTTCCTCAGCAACTGTTTTCCTCCCTGAGTGGATGATTGAAAGTCATTTGCTAATAAAAATGTCTCTGAAATTCAGGGTAAATGGGTTTGTGCAGCTCTGTTGGGATAAAGGGGCACGCAAGAAACCTCCTCCTCATTTGCATGGTTGTGCAAGGGCTTTGCACAGCAACAAAAAACTGGGTCAGGAACACACAGGGACTAAAAATTTGGGAACTATATGTATTCAGCAGTAGAAAGAGGATAACAGAAAGCCAGGATCCCTCCTAGGTTCTAAGCATTACAGGCGGTGGTATCCAAGAACAGATCAGAGACATGCAGAGATGCTGCTCCTTTTTGATCCACAGTAGGAGCCTAGAATTCATCAACTCCAACTGTTTGCTAATGCTGTGTGGTCCTACCTGCCATGGGATGTGTAATTTCTGACAACAATTAGGACTGTGATTACTCATCCCTGCAATCAAGATTTCAAATTCCTTTCTGAGCCCTGGTGTCATTTTGTTCTGGATGTATTACCCGCCTTACATTAAAGACCCTTCAAAATCAATTTTCAGTCACTTGGCTGAACTGATAAAGTGAAAAAATGGTCTGGATGGCAGATTGTCCCTTTCAGGACTGAAAACAAACTGCTGCCATCATGCAAGTCTATAGATGTAGTCTCTTCCCTTTGCTGCTGTGCTTCTCCCACCAGTGCCAGGTAACTTACCTGATCAGGTCGAGTGCTTTGCCCACCTCCTGCCTTGGGGGAGAGTGTTCTGCCTCCTCAGTGAAAGAAGAAACCTTTCCTGATGCAGAGAGAATGACAGATGGCCTTGAGAACAGGGAAGGAGAGACCTGTCATCCTGGGGTTTTTCACCACATTCTTATAGGGCTGATTTTCTCTTGTGCTTTCTCTAGGGGCTACCAAAGACATGGGAAAGATGCTGGGTGGGGATGAGGAGAAAGACCCAGATGCTGCTAAGAAAGAAGAGGAACGACAGGAAGCCCTCCGGCAACAAGAGGAAGAGAGGAAAGCCAAATATGCCAAAATGGAGGCTGAAAGAGAAGTTATGAGACAAGGGATTCGAGACAAGGTAAGTATCTGGCTTTCAACACACACTGGTCACCTTGTAATGCCCCATGGAGAACACTGTTTTCAGCTGACTTGTGACTAGTTCCCTAGGTGTCTGGATAGAACCAGGTAACTACTTTGCCACACTGAACTTTCTAACTTTGCGCACTCTTTCTCAAGAGCTGTTCCTGTTTAAACACACCTCCCACAAAACAGAACCCTACAAAATTGAAATAGAGAGTGCAGATGAGGGAAGAAATACACCTATTTTTCTCATCATCTATTAAACACTCACATTATATTGTTAGAGGCTTCCTTGTCCCTTTGAGGATGCTTTCCAAGCTTGCATTTGTGGTTTGTGAGAAGAGTCATAATTCAGTGAGTTTCTGAGAGATATGGTGCAACTATCTTCTGTATTGATTCCAAAGCTTTACTGTGTTGACCAGTGATATGGCACAAATCTAGTCTACTTTTCATATATAGGCTTCCATCACTCACATGGGATTCATCTCAAAGACAGAGTTTTCCTATATTAACTATTAGAGATTGATGTGTGGAAGGAGAAGGCACTTTTGATGCCTCACCCTCAAGCCCAGATCAAAACTGTCTCTTTAGAATAACTTAAGTTTATAAGAAGATGTCCTAGTGTTCAGATATCTTGGAAAGAAGTGTGGGCAATATTTGGACAAGGGGTTTCTAATGATGAAGGCTTGTCTGGTTACTTACATCACATGCCAAAGAAAATACCTGTAGATAAAATGAGAATGTCTTGTTCAGTATAAGAGCTGTTCCCCTTGCAGTTCCTACCTCTGTGGTTTAAGAACCCATCTTGGAACAGACATAAAAAAAACTATATCTGCATTGGGCCAAACTTCTGACCCAATCCTTATCATTCAGGATGGAAGCATGAATAAGAGTGAATTTCTCTGGTGGCACAGTGCATCTTGCAAAGAGTTACCGAGAATAGTTCTGCAAATAAAGAAATTTGGGATTATGTTTCTAAGAAAATAGAGGACTTAGAGAGAATTGTCTGTCTGTGACACTGCCAGAGAAAGGGATCCGTATGATCATTTAAATGAGGATACTGTTTGACAGAGATGCAGAACCTCTACCTGGTAAAAATTAGGTTTTTTATAATCACAGAATAATAGAATTGTTGAATGGTTTGAGTTGGAAGGGACCTTAAAGATCATCTAGTTCCAATCCCTTTGTCAGGGGCAGGGGAACCTCCCCTAGATCAGGCTGCTCAGAGCCCTCCAACCTGGCCTTTAACATTTCCAGGGATGGAGCATTCACAGCTTCTCTGGGCAACCTGTTCCAGGGCTTCACCACATTTGAGGAAAGTTTCTTCCTAATATCTAATCTAAACCCATCCTCTTTCAGTTTAAAAACGTTGTCCATGTCCTGTCACTACGTGCTTGTATTAAAAGTTCCTCTCCATCCTTTTTAGAAGCCCCCATAAGGCAAGGAAGTTTGCAGTGAAGTCTCCCTGGAGCCTTCTCTTCTCCTGGATGAACAGCCCCAGCAATAATGTATTTAATGAATATGTATCTACAGTATATTAATATAAGGATATCAATGTGTGCATAATATGTTTAATGTGTGTTTATAGGTGGAACTGTTTCTAAGCAATGACATGAATCATGAGGGAAAAAAAGAAAGAGTACTAGATTTCTGAGTTGCGGGCAAATGAGCTAATGCCCTGTTTTCACTGGTCACTGTCTCTTTTGGACCATTGAATTGTTCCCAGAGGTTGTTTGGGGTTGCCTTTTTCTTGCTGTTGGGAAAACTGCTATAAAAGCATTAAAAAAATCTGAGATGTCCTCTGCTATAATTTCTTGGTGATCTCATTCATGAGTAGGATGCATACAGCCTGAGCTACAGCCAAAGGGGATTTTCTTGGGGTACTGGCAACTATCTGGACTTTGCTGAGTTGGCTGAGTACTGAGTGGCAAAGACTCTTAGAAATACATTGAATCCTAGAGTAATATGGCAAAGAATTCGGTCTGCAGAAAAGGAGAACAAGAATACTTGGGGGAACATTACTTGACTTCAGTCAAGGCTCTGGACTGCAGCTTTTCTAGTGCTGTAGTGGACTGCCTTTGAGATTAGAATCAGAAAGTCCTGCTTTGGGCAGAGCATCTGGATTGCGAACTCACTGTCCTGTGGTTTTCTTTTTTCTGGCAGTAATCCCAGCTAGCATGCATTTGAAAGATGAAGGTATTTTCTACAGAATCAGAAAAGATGGATAAAGCTGTAGAAAGAGCTGCATTTTTCTTTTCTTTTATTTTTTTTCCATAAATTTGAGAGTTCCATAAAAGAGAGATTACCTTTGTCCTGACAAAGAGATGGATTTGATGATATACAAGACTTTGTCTTCTAGTACTGTTGGTTGTGGCTAGAAATACGAAACAAACATTGAAAGGATTAAAAAATAATTGAATAATTTCCCTCATTATTGATTATTTAGAAATTACCTTCATTTCTTTGCTAACTACAGTAAAAGCAAAAATGCATAAAAGAAGAAAACTGAAATAGACGTTCTGTCTGATATGTATACAAACACAAATAGTTGTTAGCAGGTATGAATTAAATCCAAGACATTTTAAGTTTTAGAAAGCTCTGTGCTGACATTTGCTCATCTCTCACATAAGAGAGTGAGAAATGAGCAATTAGTTCAAGTGACTGAGTAGGAACAGATTATTTATGCAGAATACAAGTTTGAAAGTGTGTGTCCTAGGTTATGGACCCTCAGTCACAGTTATTCCTTAGTGCAGCTGTGGGATGTTAGGGAAGCAAGCCTGGGAATCACAGCTTCCCCAGTGGGTTCATATGGCTCTAGGTGACGCCGACAGAAAGGATGGACTCATCACGTTTGTAATTTTTGACTTTTTGCCTTGGCTTTACAACATCTAATCTTTCCAACAGCTAAGTGTGATGAATGCACTCTCTTGTTTAGGGCTTCAGGAAATGTGGGAGCTATGGCAGGGCTTGAAAACAATGATGACAGATACCAGAGATGTGTTCCAGCCTGTGTTAACTTTTAAATCCAATCAGTTAAACTGAGACACATATGCCCTCAGCCCAGCATGGCAGATGGGTACAGAAATTACTTAGGGAGAGGGTAGTATGGGTTACTCAGGAATGAAATTTTTTTTTCCATTGTAAAGTATGCTGCATTTTCATTTGGAAATGAATTTTTAGGAATGACATTTGAACATGACATTTTGAAATAACTGGACCACCAGTTGTCTGAACTTATACCCAGGATTAAAGTCCAGCATCTGGTACTGAAAATGGATTGAAAGAACATAAAGAGC
Source organism: Pardalotus punctatus (assembly GCA_013400915.1). NCBI lineage: Eukaryota > Metazoa > Chordata > Aves > Passeriformes > Pardalotidae > Pardalotus > Pardalotus punctatus. The sequence goes on from VZTX01023486.1 coordinate 67,590, forward strand.
ATAACTGGGGTGTACTCCAGCTTCTCCTACCTCAGGAGGTGTGAGTGCAACTTGCTTTCTGATCTGATCTGGTTTTGGTCTTAACACTAATGCCTCACAGAGCTTCTGGGACCTATCACAGCTGTCTCTGGGGAGAGTTTGCACACTTGGCCAACACAGGCAAGACCTCTGATGGGCCTTTAGTGCCCCTTTGTCTGGCGGGTGAGGCTGTGAATAGTTGATACTGCTCTTACCTTGCTAATACCAAATACTATCAGCTTGCCATGCTGCAGCAGCCATCTTTTTTCCAGTACTCTTGGGTGGAATATTTCCTTTTATAAACTAGTTGTGCATGTGGACACCTCAGCAGGAAACCAAATTACTTTCTTTGTGTAATAATCCATAATTAGTTATTTATGAAATTATTTCTACCACTGTAGTAGAGCCCAGTACTGAGGAGCCCCTAATTCAATGCTCAGTAATTAATACTCTACCTTAGTGAGACAGTGTCCATAGTTTGGCTTCCAGGCAATCTCACACATGTTTTTGGCAGTCAACATCGTTAAACGCCTGTTGAAAAGTAGCAGAAGCTCAGAGATATCTTCACAATGGAGGGCTTAAACAAAAAAAGGATGGAAGCATGGTCCAAATGGCTTGACTTCAAGACAGAATTTAGGTTTGAATTTAGTCTGTGCTTGAGATGGAGCATGAACTGTTTCAAGTAGGTTTTGTATACTCAGTTCTCTGAGAGGAAGGAGGAAGTGTCTCTGACCCGTCTTGTCTTTAGCCAGCCTTATGGGCTGGTCCTGTGCTATATAGCACACGGTTTATAGCACGTGGATTATGTGCTATAAAGCAGAAAATCAGTTACATTAATAAGGATTCCTGTACTTATATTATTAAGGATTCATGTCCTATGTAGCACATGGTTTATGTCCAATAAAGCAGTTTAGTTATATTAATAAGGATTTCTGCCCTTCAAATGGAGCATGAAATCTGCATGAAAATTATGGAAGAGCATCAAATGGAAAATTCTAACCTGGAAGAATTAAGGTTGTCACTACAACTGAAATTGTTCTTGTTGGGTGCTATGTAAAGATGGTGACACAGTGCATGATTGTTTGTTTATATTTCTGGGAACCTCAACTCTCCCGTTGCATAAGACAAAGTTAACTGTTTTCTTAGTAAACAATTGTTCAGTGTTTCATCTCTGATGTGCCTTACAATGTATGTTTTCAAGCTCATTTACTATGCAATATCAAAATTCTGATGGCAGTGTAATGAATATTCTCATCTGAGGGTTTAGATCGCTATTACTATTACGCTTTCACTAACATAGTCAAATTCATACCAAGCATGGTTTCTTCTAATATTTATCAAGATGGGGGACAGAGTTTTGTTTATTTTTTCTGTTTGCAAAGTATGAATGCAGAGGGGTCATTATGTGATTAAATCTTCCTGTGGCAAAGAATGTTAACAACTTGTTGCATCTGTGAGCCTCAATGGCAAAGCAAGAAATGCTCAGGACTTCTTATGCCTTTACACGCAATAGAGAAGTGACAAAATCTGGGTTTTAAGTTTGTTCCTGCAGGCAGCTTGTCACACAACAGGAGAATGTGCAGTCCTTACTCTGTTTGCGTCCCTTCTGTCTCTGGGTGTGTGCCATTGATTCTTCCCATATTTCTTACTGGGCCATTTAATGCTCTCAGTGACTAAGCAGTAAGATTCTCTGCAGTATTTGGAATTGTCCAAAGAATGACAGAAACGTTTAAGTTGGAAGGCACCTTAAAGATCATCAGGTTCCAAACCACCACCCCTACTCCATGGGCAAGGACGCCTTCCACTAGATCAGGTGGCTCAAAGCCCTGTCTGACCTGACACTGAGCACTGCCAGGGATGGGGCATCCATCGCTTCTCTGGGCAGCCTCTGCCTGTGCCTCACCACTCCTCCAGAACAGAATTTCTACTCATCTCTAATATAAACCTGTCCTCTTACCATTTAAACTCATTCCCTCTTGTCCAATCCCTCTTGTCTTGTATATGTCCCTTTCCAGCCTTGTAGTCCTCTTTCAGTACTAAGGATGCTGTAAATGTCCCTCAAGCCTTCTCTTCTGCAGGCTGAAGAATGCCAGCTATCCCAGCCTGTCTTCACAGGAGAGGTTCTTTAGCCCTTGTTTCTCCTCTTTGTGACTCTCCTCTGGACTCATTCCAGTAGGTCCATGTCCCTCTGCTGGGGGCCCCAGAGCTGGATGCAGCAGACTATGTCCCAGGAAAACCATCAAAACTATTCAGTTCCTTGAGGATATTTAAGATGTGTAACTTCCTGGTCTTCCATGGCTCAAGGTAGATGATATTGTAATTTACCTTTTTTAGGAATGTAGGAACATTTGGGTTGCTGGTAACAGGAGCAGTCCTAAGTTAATGTCTTTATTTTTCCAGTGAGAAAGTGTTCTGATAATGAAATCCCCTTTTTTTTTCCTCTTTTCTATTTTTTTCTAAATCTGATTGCTGAACTTACTTTTAGCACTAAATAACTCAGACAAAAAGGCAAGCAGGATTCATAGCTGTAGTCCTAGAATTTAATGTCAGATAATCAAGATGCAAAATTGTATAATTATTTAATTTTAATATTTTATTAGCATATTTCCTTATGTAACTGGTGCATAGCTGTTAAAACCCTGTTTTAGGGCAGGAAAAATAGCAGAATGTGAATTGTTTCTGTTCCTCAGCAGTATCAGAACATTGAAATTAAACTCCCAGCTCAGGAGTGCAAACTTAAATTTGATAAAACTTTATTGCTATAAAATAGCTTCTCACCGTTAGCTAAACTCTTCGATGTTATGCAGTGTTTCATTCTTGTATAACTTCAGATGCAGATATTGCCATGGGCTTTAAAACTCCCCATACAAAGGGTTGAAATTTCACTGCCTGAAAATGTAATTTTGATAGTGTAGTTTTGCCTTTTAAGGAAGAAATATATAGCACATTTGTCATTGGAGACTATTGGCAACTGAAAAAAGTGTAGAAATTGTATTATTTGCATGCCAAAATATGAAAGATCTCAAAGAAAATATTTTCCTCAGCAATGTATCATGTTTTGTTATTCAAAAGATCTTATGATAAACGTGAAGATTCTGTCTGATCTCTTCCCTTTTAAATAATTGATATTAAAACAGTGCTGTACATTTTTATCCAACCCTTGTGATCTAATGAAGATGAGTCTACTGTGCAGTGTCGGGGCCTTAAAATAGATTTTCAGAGGTCTATATGTATTGCACAGATGGAGAGGTATCATTAACTGAACTCTTCTGCTTCTGGAGTGGATTTTTATAATTCAGGATAAAAAAACAAAATAAAAAATCCAGCTTCGTTTGGTTCAGTGCAGATTCTCTTTGTGGCATAGACAGAAGTGTTTACAACTGGGTCACAGGTCCTCTGGCTATGAGAAAGCAAAAGACTTGGCTGTGACACTCCTGGTGTGATTCTTTGCAAGACAGGGATTACATTGTGCCTTCCATGAAGTGAAATGGATGAGTGGGATGAGTGGGGGCAGTTGTAACAGCACTGACGGTGAAAACTGATAAAAATTGCACTCTTTGCAGCATTTACATCACAGGCTGTTCTAGAAGAAGAACATTGCAAGGGCAACATCCTTTGGTGTCCTGCCCAAATTTGGTACATTGGTTATTGAGGACAGGCTGTAGGACGTCCAGGCAGATTTGGAAGAAAGAAACACATTTACATTTTGATTCAAGAGCATTATAACCTTGCAGATCATTTTCATATAGGTATTCAGAGGCTTCCAGGGGGATACAGTGATTTGACCTGGACTAGACTTCTGACCTTCTGCCAGAACTTCTACCCCCCAACCAGCTGCAAGGATGTCCTGACTGGCCTATGTTGCCTCTGAGTCAGATTCTGGAGTTTCTGTTATTGGTTTTCTCCATACCTTTGGGTACAGATTTTTAGCATCAAACTTGTTTCTGAACTGCAGCCCTTTGCAATTTTACTAAATCATCCACTTCTCTAGCACTTTCAACCTTTGGAAATTCCTGAGAAAATTTAATTTTCTGGTTTGTGTTTCCAGAAACATTCCCTTGTCTGTAAGGCAATGACTGTTTTTTGTGAAAACAAAACTGATCTACTCCAGTAAGAGGAAACACAATCAGAAAGTGAAAAATTCATTAAGTTATCTGGGTATGCCCAAGTTTAGCAGTCTCTCTTGGAAACTGAGAGCGAAGTGATGCCTTCCCAAATGTGCTTTTCAGCACAAAACAGGGATTGATGTTCCTGCCTAGGACCTCCAAGGCCATTATTAAACACAATCATCTTCAAAGTGATTTCAGAGAGCCTGTTCCTACCTAAACCAAGAAGTTTCATCTTTATATTTCCTTAGAAGTCCCAGGATATGCAACGTATCTTGGTCTTAGTGAATCCAGCCATGCAGATTGATAGAATTCTGTAGGTGGTCTGAGTGAAAACGAGTGTTCGAGGCCTTATCTCTTGGCATTAAACTAACAGAACTTCCCTGATGGGAAAAACTGCATGTATTCATTCCTGTGCTCTAGCTGCAGGCCATTTTTTAAAATTCATAGTGGGAAGGCAAAACCATTAGCAAACCATTGGATTTCTGAAGAAAACTGGCATAGTTTTCATCTGCTTCCATAATAGTTAGAGGTTCAATTATTCAGCAGAACCCAGCAGGTGCTGACTACCCCACTAGTACATTTGGGGCTCATTAGTCTGCTACTTTGTGCAGCTCTGCCTTGCTCTAACTTGATTTCTGTGTTTTGCGCTAGTCCAAATCTACACCAGTAGATGTCACTTTGGATACTTGCTAACAAAATCCCACTGGGTGATGCTTCTGAAGTTACTGAAATGTCTCTTGAAATGCAGCCTGTTTTACTGTTACTCACTGACTAGGGTGTCCTGTACAGTCATTCAGCTGAAATCCTCACCTAAACGACTTTTGTCTTATTGGCTGACAAAACCTGTGCACATTGCTGACATGGTACTGAGAGGTTCCAACACTCAGGACTGGGTGCAAAATGAACCCAAACATATGGCATACAGCTATTAGTGCTGCAGTTTAACTAGGATGGGTATCTGAATGGTGTCTCAAACCTTCCTGGGTGTGACTTGTTGAAACCGCAAGCTTTTGGTTATACACTTGGAAAGACACAAAATATGTGCCTCAACAAATGGTCATTTGCAAGTTCTTTTCCAGTACCAGTGCAGCGGTGCATTCACCTCAGAAATACCAGTTAGCTCTGTTTCTGCTTCATGATTGTAAATGTGGCTGAATCTTATTCACATCAGCCAGTAAGACCCAGCTGCACTTTTTCCCAAGAGATCTCCAAAATCTAATTTTTAAATGGTTATTAATAAAATTATTTATATTTTATATATGTTAATTATATAGATTATATAATGTATAATATAATACAATCTGTATTAAATAGTAATTATTAATTTAATTAATAATGGGGTTAGTATTAATTTTTACTTAGCATTATTATGTGTGATTTACAGGTGGGGAAATTGGGCAGTTTGCCTGAAATCATGCAGCGGTTGAGTAGGGAATCACATTTCTGAGCTGAAGGCTTAGGGATATAGTCTAATGCTTGTGTAAATGGGGTTTCTTCTCCTCCTGAAAATATGGACACCTCCACAGGGACCCGACAGAAGAGCTTAGTAAAGAAGGCCATCCCAGGGTCTGTATGACCCATGTTCCTGTTGCCACTGGTCTCTAGAACTTGTTGCCATCATCAGTCCTGTCCACTTGGAATTCCTTTAGCCAGCAGATCTAAGACTACACGGAATCTTTTCTTGGTTAAATCCCAACAAGGGAAAACATCAAAAAGCAGAGGATCTTGTTTGCTGCTCTGTTGCTTTAGTGAATAAAATATTGTTTCCTTGATGCAAAAAAACCCCCGTTGTCAGGATGGTATAAAATGTGAGTAATTGATTGGAGGAGCTCTGAGTTTTTCCAACACAGCCACTTCAAATCTTTTAGTTCATCTTATCTTTAAAAATAGACAGCTCTGTCCTTTGGCTCCTTTTGGATCACACTACTTGGCTCAGCCTCAAAATGCAGACAATTACAAGAGAGCAATTTGATTAGTACCATTGCCTCTAATAAGTATAGCTACACCACTTTTTTCATGTAACTTTCTTTTTCCTAGTTTACAAATCAGATGCAAGGGGAAGGGCTTGTACAGTTCTTGATTTTTTTCATGTTAAGCTAATTCAAGGACTGTGAAGGTCACCAAACTGGATTAAAAGGTCTGTTCCATTTTTGCTGCAGCCAAAGAGCTCCCATTACTGCTTCAAATCAGGCAATAGCCACATTATGTCTCTTCTTTTGGCAGTTTGTTATCTGAGTCCTGAATGATCAGATAACTCACCAGGAATTAATGAGACCAGTGGAGTTATCCTGCTTGAGAATGCAGCCTGGCACCTTCATGGCTCAGCTAATGGATGCATCATTCTTTTCTGATGAAAATCATCAGATCCAGGCTCAGCTTTTGAAATGCTGGTGCTTCCTTAGAGCAAGATGTGACTTTGTCCTGGCATCACCATGAAGTTCTACATCTCTTCTGGCAGTGGTTTCAGTTTCACCAGCCTGGGATTTAAGACTGTCAGAGAGAATTAGCCAGCCCATGTCTGTAAGAAGGAGGGCTCATCCAAGGCCAGGTCTGAGTTCATGCATGGGACAGAGTGATAAAATTTGAACCATGCTTTGCTTGTCATAACTGTGTAGCCTTCCCTGCTCTGTGTCTTCATCCCCCATAGATGCTTGTTGCTTATGGTTAAGCTGGGAAAAGAAAGGCCAGTTTGCATGTCCCATTCATGGTGACTGGCAATTCATGTGGTCTTTATGAGGGTTTTGAGAGTTCTCTTCCCTGCCTCACTGGCCAGTTTTGAGGCAGTCATGAATAGAGCCGACTTAATCTTACCAGACTCCAGTGCAAAATGCCCTCTCCAGAACTCCAGGACAATCCTCTTGCTTATGCAGGAGGGAGGCTGCGGCCTTCCTTTGACCATGTGAAAGTTTGGGGAAGACAGACTGGCTGCTGCTGAGAGAGAAGTAGGGAATTTTAGGGAAACATTTGCTCTTTCATAATTTCTATTGTCTATGGTTTTCTAGGGTTCTCTCCTTTTCCTTTCAGTGCAGCTGTGAATCCCATCTCTAAGTCTGCTCCTGTTGGGAAGCACTGACTCAGGTTATTCATTTGAGAGGAAGACTTCATGGAGGAATTTTTTTCTTGGTTAGGATGGAGGGAGGAAGAATGCAGCCTTTTAGCTCCAGGCCACCACATTCAATTTTCCCATCATCCCCTGAAACTGTTGACATGGTCTTCACAAGAGTACCAGCCTAAACTGAATACTGTGGAATATGTACAGTGCTTTTGTGCTCTTGGTCCCAAGCCAGACCTCCCAGTAGTAGGATCATAATAGGACTGAGCTTACTTTTAAAACTGGCACCATATATTTCTGTAGTATCTCACTATTAATTTTACAGCTGCTGGATTATTTCTGTCATACTCAGTTATAGGGATGTAAATTCTGTTTCCTTGTTTAACCGGCTGACTGTAAATTAGAGGAATGATTCCTCAGCCAGAGATAAAACCCAAAATAGTCCAAGGCCTGATATGAGAAAAGCAGCTGATAAACTGCCTCTTGGATAATACAGAAAGCACAATGGGGTTTCTAGGTGTTTCTTAATCAGGACTTGCATGCCTGATTGAAAGTTTATTCCAGCTGCTGCCAAGTTGTTTTGGGAATAAAGGCATCCCAGTGTACCTGTCTTGAAAATCACTCAACTGTTCTCTCATATTCTGAGGTTTCTGCTGAATCCCTTCATGTTGACTTGTGGGTCGTGCTGAAAACATTTCTTTCTTCTTTTTAATGATTGGCTAAGATGCTATAGGCAGAACCTACTAACTTAAACTATAAACCTGGTCTGAAAAGGCAAAAGTGGAAGAACAGTGTTGCAGAGGATCAGGTTCAACATGTCTGTGTGCTTGATAGAGCTGCATATCTGGCTAGAAAATTCTCACTTCCTACCTTCTGGTGTTGCAATCACAGATTTCCATGCACTGTAATTTGCAGGGATGATTAGGTTTGTTTAGAAGGGAAGGAGCGAGTAAGCTGCCTTCAATGAGGCAAGGGCAGCACCTCCACTTTCTGCAGACAATCTCTGCTTGAATGACAAGGAAGACATTACATAACACTTTGACTTATTTTCCTATAACATGGGGGTTTAGCTCAAGTTTGGAATTAAAATTTTCAAATTTTTAAATTTATCTGACTTTTATTCTGGAAATGAGGCTGCAAGTTTTAGGAGACCAAGTCTTTTGAGATAGTTTTCATCCGTACCTCATTGCTAATACCACAACTCTTCTCTGCAGTGTTTTTCCTTCTGGTCAACTCTGATATGAGAGATGAATGGAAAGCTATAAAGAACAAACAAAGAAAGATATTTCTGAGGCATGCTTGAATCTCCACAAAGCCTTGGACATGACACAGAGCCTTCTGGATATCTGAGAGAACAGTTCCTTGACTTCACACAGGGCCCTGTCAGGCTGATGCTGTTTAACAAAACAATTTTAGTTAACTCCTGAAAGTTTGATGGTGCTTTCTAAATTAGAAAGTACATCAGCACTGCCTCCTATCCATGTGCCATCTGGTCTTCCAGCCTTTTCAAATTTGTCCTTTCTATTACAGAGAAAGAAATATTACAGAGAAAGAAAGTTGGTTTTCATCCCAACTTCGAATAAAAATGGCAATAACCTGTATGTTGTCGTGAAACAGCTTCTCAGTCTAGATGTGTGCTTTTGCTCTTCATTTGCATTTCTTCCTTGCCTTAAGAAATAAGACAGATTCCAGAGGAGGAACTGAGCACCACAGATCAAGCTGAGAGCTGCAAGGGGGGGCTTTACATTAAGCTTTTGCTAGAGAAGTATGACTTGGACAGTGAGAAGGCAGTACATCTCTCTACAGGTGTTTGAAAAGTGATCATCCCATCCCAAAAATATGGTTTTAAATGTGGGGGAAGTGTAAAAATATATGTTATATATTTTACAGGCTGTTTCAAAGGAAAGCAATGTGCTATTGTCAAATTTCATTTCATGGTAGAAGTAATTTTTCCTTCTCCAAGATGTTTGCTAGGGAAAGGTGATCTGCAAACAGAAACAAATGGAAAACCACTGATCCACTTTTGGATGAATACCTACTTTTCTGTCATTCAGAATGGGTGTCTGGGAAGTGGTTTAAGGCAATTTTGTGGTGCCATATGCTTTAGGTGTGGATTTGGAGGTGGAGAGAGGTAGGGGGTGCTTCAGGGCTTCCCTTTGAAAGTAATGGGAGAATGTCAGATAAGAATCTGGCAAGCTGTGCCCAAAGCTAAGGATATCCCTGTTCCTGCAGGGCATCTGACACTGTGAGGAAAGAAGCAGGAATCTAACTGGTTCAGCACTACTCACTCTGAAGGCTCTTTCCCTTGACAGGTGTGTGCAGTCCCTTGTTTAAGCTTCAATTTTCTCAGAGATTTAGCACTTGACCTTATTTGACAGGCTCAGTGAGTGTCAAGGAGAAAGGCCTCTCATGCTACTCATAATCTACCTCACATTCTGACATGTCACACTGGAGCCTGTGTAAAAGGCACTTTGTATCCTCTGAGCCTTTCCAGAAACTGGAGTCACAGGTCTGATCACCAATATTTTTTTTACAAGAATCTTTGAGTGAATTTGTTTGGCAGAAGACTTCACAGTGATAGGGCAAAAGAAATCAGAGATTATGAGAGAACTCAACAGACCAACATTTGTATTGATTTTTCTCTTCTGCCTTCTGGCTGTTCACTTGTGTGGTTCAAATAAAATGGTCAGTTCATGTTTCCAGCTTTGAACTTTTGGCTCACAAATGCAAAATCAGATTTTGAAACAAACAAGATTGTGTTCCTTTCCTTCTGCTGACTGATTCTGGGTTTCAGCAGGCAGCTTCTCACTGCAAAATACAGCTATTTCTCAAGGGCAAACCTGGGACTTGCAAATACTGAGAACACTTACAGAGGCAGCAGGAAAGGGGCAGAAGGCAGGCCTTAGATTCTGCACTCCCACACTGTGTCATAACTGGGAACTGACCTGTCTAAACTCTTTGGTTTTTTGTTCAATTTAATAATTCACTTGAATGCATGTATGTTAGAGGTGCCTCATAACAGGCAACAAGAGCAAATATCTGACAGTGACATGGAGCTTGATCCCACTGAAATAAATTAAATCTGCTTAAGACAATTATGAAACCATACCTTTGGTAAAACTTCTTCGGTGAAAGGTTGTAAGCTCAGTGACATTGTTTTTTAAGTCTCACCACTTGGGGAGTTTTGAGACCACTTGTTTTCCGGTCCCTCGTGGTTTTCCTATATTGTTTATACATGTTTTTGAGGCAGACAAAACCAATATTTGAAATCCTTGTAGGAGATGATAGTGTGAAGCTCCTCCTTGTCTAATTCTACAGCGTGTATCTTGGCAAATGTCTTAACCACAGAGCAGTGTAAATAAGAGCACTGGCATTACTACAATAAGTCTATGAAAGACTGTCTGTGATTTGTCATCTGCTTTCAGTAAGAATGCCCAGAAATGAAAAAAGTATACCTCAAGTTCAGTGAAGTTGTTTATTTGGCTGACATGGACTCTTTACCTCTAGTTCTGGGAAGTAGTTGAGAAATAGATTTGACTTTTTTGGTTCAAAATCTAAATGTAAAAATTCTTCAGTTTTGCCCAAGTCTGATACAATATGGAGTTGAGGAACCAACTATTGATTTACAGAGGGTGGGGGATAGATGAGAAGCAGAGAAACCACTGCAAATGCTTTGTCTGTCCTGATAGCACTAAGCGGCATGAAATCTGTTGTGTTACCTCACTCATACACACTGCAAAATTTTAACAAAAACTGTAACTCTGCTTTTTTAGGAGAATTTCTTGACATTTGCTCAGCGATGACTCAGAAGCAATGTGATAAGCTCTTCACTATTGTGCACATAAAACTTTGTACACAATTCTGACCAAAAAATCCAAAATAAAAAGTTCAAAGCTTAACTCTAGGTAAGTAGAGTTAAGCTCCTTTGAAGGAGTTTGTTAAAAGCCCCATAGGACAAAGCTATGGCTCTTCCCAGTGCAGTTATGTTACAACAGCATTGCACAGTGCCTGTTTGCCGAGTCATCTGTAATCAGAGCATCATGATTGTGAAGTAAAGAAGTTGCTTAAAAGATACTAAAAATGTCACAGCTCCACTAATTAAAATCAAACCTGAAAGCTCTGAAGTGTTGGCTAAGTGGAGTAATAGTTATTAAAGCACCTGGGTCTTGCTAGGAGATGCGAGGTCTCCCTGACTTTACTGTTCTCAAGGGCACAGTGAACAGCTTCACAATGTGAATGAAAAATCAAACTGGAAGCTTCACAGCAGGATACCTGTGAAATAGACTAGTTTATAAGTTGGTGCAGAGCTAACAGAAGGCTGTGTTGGACTGTTTTATCATGGTTTTGATAACTGAACACAACACAGTTATCACAAGTCTAGTTAAAGAGGGTAATCTATGCACTTTCTAGCAATTATGCTTTTTAATGCAGCCCAGCTACTTTAAAGACCTCCAGTGTTGCATTTAATATGGTCCTAATCACAGTGGTTAAAATTTTTGATGGTTTCTGGTTTATAAAAATAGAAACTTAAAGGCAAGAACCTCAATTGTATTTATGTGTGAAAATTCAGGAATTGCAGTGGCTTCATAATCTTGGAAATGCAGTAAATTCCACCCCAGTAAGCAGCCTCAGGCTTTCCAAAACAGAAGTTATGGTGCATGTGACAGGGTGAAAGGTAAAGTAATGTTATGTAACATTCACCTTCTGTGTAGCCTGGAGAAGGGGATCCCTGGAAGTGTTAAACAAATGTGTGGATGTGGCACGTGGGGATATGGTTTGGAGGTGAACACGGTGGTACTAGGCAAATGGTTGGACTTGTTGATCTAGGAGGTCTTTTCCAGCCTTAATGACTCTATGATTCTGTGATCTCAGACTGGCCTCTGCTTCCATCTCTTGTCTGAGATAAGGCTATAAGATGGTTGATGTGGTCTCCACAGTCCTGCAGAGGAAGCCAGCATATGTTTCTTGTTGAGGTTGTCCCTGTCCTGTGGGCACTGCTAGAGAGCTGGGAGCAGTGACAGGAAAAGCAGGTACAGAGAGGGGGTGTGGTGTGGTCTAGGTATGTTACAATGCTTGAGTTAAGAGATTGGTGATTTCCTCCATCCTACTTGAACAACTGGTTTACGATGCTGCAGCTCCTTCTCTGGTTTGGTCAGCTCGTTGCCTTCAGCTGGGAGGCAGAACATTTTAGGAAGATGATACTATAGCGAAAAGAAAAACACCGTGATAAAGAAGTGTTGTTAATGATTCTGCTATAGACTGCTATCCTAATAATGACAGCAGAACTTAAATCTCTCATTATTCCTATCCTTTGTGATACACCATTCATTTAAGAAGGCATCCCACTGTGGAGACGATCACAGAGCATTGCAAGAACAGGTACAAGCTTCTTTTGAGTCTATGACCCTTATCAAATTTGGATTCCACACCACCCCCAGAGCAGGGGAAAAAAAAAAAAAAGCAAGCCAATTAATTCAAAGTCACAGTAGGTTGCTGATTATAAGCTTAAAGAAGATAATAAATGCATGGATATTTTTCCACTTAGACAAACCAACCTAAAATGTTATCTACAATTCAAAGTAACTGACAATTTTATTTATAATTTTATTTAGAAACTGCAGAGAGCTGTCCTACAGTATTTAATTTGTTTAAAGGCAGATTTGTAGGATCAATACAGGAACAATTTTATTGTTATGCTAATCCAAATATCTTCTGTCTTTTCCACTTAAAGGCTGTTTTTCCCTGTCTGTTGAATCTATAAGAACTGTTGTGCTCTTATTCTTTGTTCTGAACCAGTGTATTCTTTGGGAAAAGGTGTAGGGTTGTTTTGCCATGTATATTGCACATAGTGCAAGGAAGGAAGCTTTGCAATGCTTTCTGTGTGGATAGTTAAACTTGTTTTGTTGGTTAATATATGCATGGGATCACTATTTATGGTTTATCTGACACAAGGTATCAACCTTTCTGCTCCATGACTGCTTTTCACACAGTCTCTGGGTGATTTTTCTTTCTTGAAACCATATCACCAAGTGTCAACTGATAATAAAAATGTCATAACCTGATTATTATATGTAATATCTTATTACATTATTGCAGATGTTCACTATATATTAAATAGAGTTAGCAATATTTTCTTTGTCCTTCAGCTCTTCAAGTCCTGACAAATTTTGCTTAACTTGTGTCATTAACTCATGCAAGAAACTTCAATGTGTATGCAAATGGTGGTACGTCTCTGCCACTTGCTCCATAAGTCAACTGTGCAGCTGCCAGTCACAGGGAAATTCTAAGGCCTCATCTTGACAGATAAACAGGAATCCATCTCAATACTTAAGGGTGGATTAGTCTCAGATTCAACTGATTATGGCCTAAATATGTCTGCAAGGCTAAGTTTAAATATTTTGGTGGGTGGCTTTAGAAAGTTCAAAACAATAATGGGCTAAATGAGCTAGAAGGTCATATTTAACTAGGAAAACATAATTAATAATTTGAAGAACTGTTGAAGAAACTTTTTCATGTGCATACCCATGCTATACAAAAAATCCTGACATTCTCTGAAAAAAAAAATCAGCATTAAAAATAGGAAATACACTGGCATGAAGAAAATGTGGAATAAAAATACCATCAAGATTATAAAATGTACCAGAATTTGTAAAGGAAGAAAAAGAGCAGAAGCAGAACTCTAGAACTGGCAGAATTAAAGGCAAGAAGATGTTTATTCAAAAACCAAACCAACCCAACCAACACCCCCACCCCCCAAAAAAAAAGAGTTCTAGAAAAGAATAGTTCCAATAATATTAATTATCGGCTACTAAATGAATTTTGCACAACAGTTAATATGCTGGAAGTTGTTTTTTTCCAGGTACAGAAGACACAAACAATGCATATGAGATGAAAATTTTTAAAAAGTCATTCACAGCCAAAGATTATGCTAGATAACAACACTGATGTGAAAAGAGGAAACTTGGATGACTAAGACTGTAGATAGTTATATCAGGCCAGCTGGGTGGGTATATCAGGAAAAGAAATAAAAATACATTGAGTCAGTAAGCCTACATTTGAGGTTGGAAGAATTGATTCTTGTATGAGGTTAGAAGTTTGGTTCATGATATAACAGGACATTCTTAGGTTTGGTGTATTATCTCTTCCAAATTGTTAGCCTGAAATACTTATTAAAGGTTTTGCCAACAGAATCCTTGTCAAATAGGTAGCTTTTAAGTCTTGTGATCATTAGCCCTTGCCCCTAGACGTAATGAATGCTTTTATTGAGGAGATAGACAGTTGTGGATAGACAGAGCAGAAAACCTTTTTTCTTTTCTTCAGGATAGATTAAGAGCCATTACGTACCATGGAAAATTCATGTGAATCATCATGTGATAACAGTAGCTGTGGATTTCATTTCAGCCATCAAGCCTGTGGTTCAATGATGGAAATAAATGCAGATCCAATTCTTTCAAAAATTGCAGCTTTACTTAGAACCATTGTTGAATCTCATTAAAGTTATATATTATTTTAAAAAGCAAGAAAAAGGGGAAAAAGGCATTTAATAATACAAACGTTTCCCACAGCTGGAAATTGCTTTGCATTCTCTTACACAAATAAAGAATGAAACACTTAATTATGTTTTGGATGATGTTAGGATAGGAGCACAGCTCTGCTTGCTAATGACTTCCCTTTACTTAGCTACCCCTAAGCCATTGATGCTACCAGAACTGAATCACCAGCTTTTCTGAAATATGAATGGGTTTCAGGTTGCTTTTCCCCTTTTCTGGTATAAGGAGAGGGAAGGGAGTAAAAGCTTGCAGCCTCCTTAGACTAAATCCTTTGCCTCTCTCAGAGGAACAGACAGGTGCAGGATGAATTTTAGACAAATTTAAACTGACTGCTTAAAATGTCCCTCTGCTCTTGTCAAAAAAGCATTAGAGATCTAAAGCAAGATCACTGGCAAAACGAATGTATACAGTGGGTAGCTCTGAAAGTCCCATCAGCCCTTTGCCAGAGAAGAAAATGCTGCTGAAAACACTGGTGTTGAAGACCCTTGAAGAAAATACATCAGTTTGAAAGAGATTTGATCTAGCAACAGAAGAACAAAATGCTTGTGGCCTGATGATGCATCCCCGTCTCAGGAAACAGTTTTTGTTAACATTGAAGTTGCTCTTCAAATGAGGACTTGTTGACAGCAAGCAGAAATATCAGTGAAAGTGGAATGCCTTGAAATTACTAAAACAGATTAATCCAGGCATTGAGGAAGAAAAAAATCTAACATGGAAACTTTTTTTTCCAAACAGTGAATGTTTGAGGATTTTTTTAAAGCTGTAGGTAAAGCAAACTGTCATTGACTTCTGTGGTATTAGGGAATATGAAAAAAATGTTGTTTATAAATTGCTCAGGACAGTTGAGAAAAGACAAAGGACTTGGAGGCAAAATGAGTTAAGTCACATCACCAGGATGACACAGCAAATTGGTGGCAAAGCTGGAAAAACTCCATGTTCTTGAACACCTATGTCTGCTTAACAGTATGGCTTTTCAGCATGAATAGGTAATCCCACTGATTTCCAGTACTGTAAGAAGAGCAGAAATGTGATTGAGACAGCATTCTTGTTGTGTGAAGAAAGGCAAAGCACTCATGTACATTAGATCCTGACAGACTAGGCAAAACAGGCTGCCTTGTGCAAGTGCTCTGAAGAGATTAGCAGAGTAATATTTGTAAAAATTATTCAATTTAATAGAGATGAGAAGAAGAAATAAGAGAGTCCCAAGGCTGATCCCCTGCTCAGAGAAATCACTGAGAGACTTTAATTAATGTTAATTGGAATAGATTGATCTTTTTTGGAGCATTAAGTTAGCTTGAAACCACAGTTGAAAATGCAGTCTTATGTTAGGAAATATATCAAGAAATGAAAGTTTGTATGAAGATCACAGGACACAAAGTAATAAATAAAATATGGCATCAGTGTCTTTAATATTTATAAAATGTAAATTGGTAAAGGATATGGATGTGGTTACCTCAGAAAAGAGTAAGCATAGCAATTAGAAATAAGAACATCTGGAAAATTAGAAAGTAATTTTTGACCTGTGTCTGTGTCTTCAGACCAGTGTTAAGTAAGCTCAGTAAAGTCTTACTATGATAACACTTAATTATAGAGTACAGCATGGTAAATGTATAGGATAGATTTTATGATTTTGTGTATGTATTTAGTGAAACATCAGACTTTTTTTTTTTTTTTCTTCTAATTATTCACTTCCAAAATATAGCAAAGAGCTGATGTGTTTCGGGGCTGTTTTTTACCAATTGTAAATTACCAGTAGTGATGACATGCACACACTGGAAAACCATTTCAGTTTTGCCTAGAAAAGAGACAGAAGACAAATGAGGAATTGGAAAGAACTGATTTCACTGAATAGTGAAGAGCCACTAGATTTTTTTTTAAAAGCTTAAAAAATTTAAAATACACAGAATGGGAAGATGGTGCACCAAACTGTTGCTCTAAGCATATGGTGTCCCAACTCTGCACTACAGCTTTGCATGAGAGAAACCAAAAGTATAGTCTCAATAGAGGTGGAACTCAGGTTCGCCTGTGGCTTTAGCATTACCCCTGTGCATATATCTTGAATATATGTATAATGAACTATTAAGAGAGTATCTAACTGTGCTACTTTTGGTTGAATAATAACTTTTTTAGTGAACAAGTTCTCCTTCAGATTAAAGAGTGCTCACATCCACCCACAACACTCACTTACTTTCCAGCTCTCTGGAATTTAATCTTAATGCAGTGGTTCAGTCTCTAGCTGCTGTTGAAGAGCACCTAAAGGGTGATGCTGCAAAATGAAAGCTCAGAAGAATGTATGACAATTGCACCCATCTCAGACAATTCTCAGAGATGCCCAGTAAGAGTAGGATTTGGCAAGTCACCCTAGCAGCTTATCAGAGGAGGAGGAAGGATGTAAAGCTTATGAAATCCTTGTTGTAGTTTCAGGTGTGTTGCAGTAGTCCTGTGTGCATGTTGTATCTGTTTTCAAGCATCATATATGAAGTCTTTAAAGAGAATTGAAAAAGAGAAATATAACAGGATTAAAAAAAAAAAAAAATTATATCCATACATGGAGAAGAACTAAATATGACAACCCAAAAAAAAGCTTGGTTTCATTATGTCCCTAAACTGCTGATGGTTGAAAGCAGTTGCTGCCAGAGACAGAATCCTTTAATATTACCCTAATTCTTGCAATCCTCCTCAGAGCAGCAACTTCTGGCTATTGAACTGGACCCTTGTAACATAGTATTTACAATTTTTCTGTGCTACTGCATTGCTGCTACACATTTTCGGCTGTGGTGGGTTTTTTCCTTTCTTTTCTTTCTAAGTCCAGACAGTGATTTATATCTACTACATATAAAGAACAGAGCAAGCCTGGGTTTTTAACATTGGTGACTGTATCTTGCCTCCCCTCCTATCCACTTTTGGTGGGCACAGAAATCACTCTACCACAAATCCATATTTTCTACTTCAAATGTCCTCCTGATTCGTCCTGACTCTAAGGTATATATCTGAGTCTTATGTCATACTGTGAGGTAGAAAGGAAAGAGCCTGAGTAGGGTCCATTGTTCAAACCACAGCACAACTGTTCTCTCAAAGCCCAGCAGAAGACTATGTTATGATTTTAACCTTCTGCAATGAAGGAAACAACTGCAAGGGGAGTGCCAGGACTGGAAAGAACTTGGGATGCTAAAGAACTTGAGACAGGCTATAAAATTTAAAATAATGGCTGGAAGACACAGTTGCTGTAGTCTTCTAGATAGCACATACCAAAAAAGTACTAAGGGGATAATATTTTTACAGAGAATTTCTGCACTTGGCTTGGACAACTGTGGACCTTCACACACTCAGCGAAACTCTCCTTTCTCTTTCAGTCTTATCCCCCCTTTGCTGCAAGAAACATACACGGTGTTCAATTTCACAGACTGTCCCAACACACTATTGGCATCATTCCTTCAGAATTGTCATAAAGCAACGCATGAGGAAACCTCATTCTTGGAGCAAAATTTTAATTCTCACCAGAAACAGAAAATTTTCTCCAAAGCTCTGACTAGCCAATGAGATTTAAATACTCTGCAGCCATGCAAAGCTGAAGACCCACTAGCTCCCTTAAAGGAGGCAGTCTGCAAGACTGACTCCCTTAAAGGTGGCAGACAAGAACCCCAAGAGAAGAGCTGCTGGGAGATGACTCTTACTGCACTGTGGTTCAGGATGTGCAGAGGAAAACATTCCCGGCTCATTCCTTGATCTTTTTCTGGAAGGAATTATCCATCTTAGTAACATCACTGAAAAATGTCCACAGATTACAGTGGGAAACAGGGATAATTGGTGAGGTGGGGCATCAAGTCTTGACATTGCTAGAGCTCATCTATTCCTATTGTACTTTCCCCTGATGAAATTCTCATTTTGGGCAGGTAGTGCATATTATCATCCTGACTGGAAGGCCATTAACTCTATGGTAGGTCTTTCATATTAGTCAGCAGAGCTAGTGAAACTGATCTTTGGTTTGCTCAAAGTGATAGGCACTACATTTAAAAAGAGCTAAGTGGCTGACATGCAACAAAAGGTCTTTTTTTAGGGAAATGAATATTCCAGGAAGACTGTCTCATGGCTATTGCCAACTTTCATTAGCTGAACCCAAATTTACGGTTTTTCCATTTCTGCTGAAGGAATGGATT
>VZTX01023486.1:86612-109300 GCA_013400915.1 Pardalotus punctatus
TAGTTTTAATGAATCGGTCAAAATGAGAAGGGGTTATTAAATACCTGTTTTTAAAAAAAATTAAAGAATTTCACAATGGGCACCTACAGAGACCAGAGTGAGGAGGAAATGAAGTCAGGTGAGGAGAAAGGCTTGGAAATATTTGGTATTATTATAGGGATAACCAGGTTTACCAATGAGTTTTCCTTACCAAGCTTTAGCTATCTAACTGTTCCTTGTCTCCACCTGAGCTGGCAGTCATTTCTCCATTGGCACTCAAGAGGCAGAAATGCTAACCTCAGAGCATGATGTCCTAGGGGCATGCCTTAGGATGGGATGTATTGTTGTCCACAGTGTATGCCTCTCCCTACTGACTAAGAGCTTAGAACAGATGCTTAGCTTCTACTGTCAAACTATGAGCCAGTGCCCACCCATGAGGAGCCTCTTCTATTACCAGATTCATTGCAAAGCCCTTGTGTAGAGGAGTGCCCAACATGGGAGGACATCATGCTAAACAATCAGTTTAGTTATTCTTAATCATGGCTTTAAACCAGTTTACAGTCTATTTCTCTCCCTGGAGGGGGAGATGGCTGAGTCTGGTAAAGGGCAGCCCCTAGATTCTTATCACTCACCCTGTTAGGCCCCTGCTGTCAGCTCCTGGGCATATGAACCCAATGCTTCCCACACAGTTTCTCTTGTGCTGTAGAAATGCCCTGCATTTCTAAGGTAAGGTTCAGATGGCAATTGTTCTAGTGTCTGGAGTTTTGCTTTATGTTTTGAATATACTTTTAAGATGATATCAAAGCAGGAAAAGCCACAAGGCAAAGTGTAAAAATATTGTTAATGTCTTCTAATTAAATTCATTGAAGAAAATTATCTTTCTGCATCCTATATTCTCCATTGTCTGTGGTGTTTCTGTCTCTCCTCAGCATGAGCTGGCACCTTCTTCTCCTGGAAGCCACACACTTGCTCTGATAAAGGCTGATGAAGTTACTGCCCCAGAAAAGTCGTCTTCCAAACACAAGCCTGAATAACCAGGCAAATAATATTTTCACACAGCATTGCTGAATAATAACACAGAGTCCTCAGGCTTGCAGTGGCTTCACTGGGAAGCAGGTGGGAGATGGGATATTGATGGGCAGTCTAGAGAGCAAGGAGGTGCATTTAGAGACAGCTATAATCATGCTGTATCAGTGAGTTGTCCTTGTTTTCAGACAATCAGAGACGGTGTGTCTTTAAGACTTACGCTTTTTTTTCCCCTGATACACAGGTGGGAGGGGCTTGTTACTTTCTGGGGTGAGAATGAAGTCAAACAAGAGCAAGAACTGGGGCTGAGGGACCTGCCACATTGGGAATGTGACAGGCAAGCTGTTACCAGTAAGGATGCCGAGAACGTATGAATATATAAATAAAAGGGAGATTTTCTATCAGCAAAGAAATGCACACCATGTTTCCCACTCTCCTTGCAAGTACTCCAGAATTAGAAGCTTGTGCCCAACTTAAAAATCTGCACACTAGTTTTTGCCAATGTGCAAAATTCCTACCCTCCCACACTTTACAGATCTCTTTGACAAAAATCCTGATGGATTTTGATGGATGATGGATTTCCACCCTTGAAGCACATAAGATCAAGAACAAAAAGTACCTGAAACTCAAACATGTCAGCATCTGCTTAGCAAGATCTGAAAGGTGATCACAGGCTATAGACTTGCTTGACCTGTTGTCATGGTGCCAGGACCTATCCATCAGCAGGTATGAAAAAACATCTCTTTTCACTCCTGCAGCCCAGCCAGCTCAGACACAGAGAAATATTTCTACTTTTTCTATTTCTTCTCTCCAGGTTCTAGTCTGAGCTGAGCTTGTTGGTGGCTTCACTGTTCTGCAGACACAGAGCCCTTTCTTTCAGGTGCTTCTCAAAGGATACAGAGTTCCTTCTCTCAGTATCAGAGTTCCTGGGTTTTTCACAGCATTTGTGCTAGCTTCTTCCAGGTGTACTTGCATGGTAGTAATTTTTGAAGAACTGTACTGTTAGTAAAAGACACACTTCCACTAACACAGGACTTCTCTTGTGGCAGCAAACACTGAGATTTGAAAGGGCTTTTCTCTCAGCTTCTCAACAAAAACTACTGCATGAAAAGATTCCAGGTTTTAGCAGCAATTTGGATAACTAGGGCCATTACCAAGTAGGCTAAGACTTTGGCCAAAACCCCCAACCACCTGATCCAAAAAAACCTCCTGTGATCCCAAAAAAGCTAGTCAAGTGTATTTTTACTTGTTCTTTTAATTTTTTTTTTTATTTCTTTTTTTTTACATTTGAAGAATAATTGTTCATTAAAGGCCTGAAGCAAAGTAATTTTTAAAAAAATAGGATTCCTACTGGTTCATGGCTTTGCTAGGCATGCACAGATATTTTATGATGGGAACAGTGGTTGGAGCACAGAACAGCATAATCAGCTGACCATGTTGTTGGTGTGTATGGTTACATTTATTTGCAGGCTCAGTTACTGATGAGTTTTCTTCCAACCCTCCTTGCCCCTTGATGTCATCCAGGGTGTGACTTAAGGTTTCTCTCTGCCCTCTTTCCCTGCCCCCCACCCCCCACACCTAGCTACTGGAAGTCTCATTAATGATGTGTAAGTGCACAGAAAATATGAAAATAAAATAGCTTAGCTTTGTCTCCTCTCTGTCAGAGGAGGATAAGATGAGCATGGCTGGGTGTCAACTGCCCATAAGTAAGTTCTTTGAGCTGCTGCTTTTTGACATGGGCATAACAAAAAAACAACATGCTGCTGTGAAAGATCCCATTGATTAATGTCAGGAAAACCCCATCCAATTAGCTTAAGAGAGAGAAAGGAAATGGATTTGTTACTTTAGTCTTGACTCACTGTCTGGAGGATGAATGCTTCCATGCAGTGAGATGTTAACACTTCAGTTGTTCCATACCATCCTGTCTGAATTGCTATGAGGTCCTGTATATATGGAGAAGGCAAGAATAACTTGAGATGCCAACCAAGACCTCAAGAACCTTTGAAATTTATATTGTTCTCTCTTGGAAAGGCTCTTTTTGTTACTTTAGTGAATCAAAGCTTGTAGGAGATAAAATGCCTTTGTTTTGTTGCCATAAAACAAAGGCATGCCTAGGAGAAATGTACACTGGAGACAGCAAGCTCTTCTACGAAAAATTTTCTTCTCCCTTCTGTACAGCTCTTAGCTTGATGTGGGCTGTGAGCTCCATGGGATCTGCCCCTGCTCACATATCCCTGGCAATACAAAACACTTGTTCTCTGACCACGGCCAGCCAAGAGAAAGGATGCGCATAGGTCACCAGCGGATTCCACGCAGAGGAAATGACAAACGTGCAGCTCATCCCTAGAGTGGATTTGGAGCTATTAGCCTAAGCTGGTTGCTTGCTGTTGCAATGGTCTGAGATTCTTGTATGCCATGGCTGTTACAGATGAAAAATTATCTCCAGGTTTGTCATGGCAACCCAGCCTTGCAACACTATGCAGACTGAGTGGGTCTCTCACTTCAACACCATTATTGCTGTTTGGTTGAATTGTTAAGATGAACCAGATATACCAACTTTCACTAAAAACATGTCTTCCCTAGTCCCTTGGAAAGCAGGAAAACCACCTAGAATTACATAAGGAAGAGGCTGGTGTGCCAGTTCAAAAAGGGCTAGAGAAAAACAATTGACTTGCCCTTCATTTTTTCATGTCCTTCTGAAGAGTTACAGCATATGAATAAACACTCATGATTTCCTACTTGCTCTTTCCAGATGTCAAATTTTTCTTCCTATTTTTAAAGCATTTTGATGTCAGACTTCTCACCTCTGTTGCAGTTAATGGGACTGAGCAATACTTTTTATACTTCAGAGGGAAGTATATGTCAAAGGTTAGAAACTAATTGATTAACTTCCTTTGATTTTACTGAGTCTTGGCTCAGAGTTTGTGGCAATGCCACAGAAGTACTGGCAGGGTGGGTGTGCTCATTAGATCCTAGCCGCAATGGCAGGATTTATTCCATGCAGAAGAATCCCCAAGGAATTGATGACAACAACTAAATAGTCTCAAAGCAAGGACTAAAGATCATCACCTAACTAATCTTTCCTGATCTCTTACTATTGCTGAATTACATTAACTTTTGCTGTCAACAGAATCTGCATTTACAATTTTGATGTAGGCTACTGAAAAAAAGCTTTTCTTACTGAAAAGTTCGAGGCAGTTTATTGTCCTGTCAAATTCATCCTATCAATCCAGGGGAGTTACTGAGAACAGTATACCATATGAAAATGGCACAGAAGCAACTTGTTATATTTCAGTGTGGCATAACAGTGAGTAATGACTGTGTTTGAGCAGACTCACTGCAGCCCCTTTAGAAGGGTAAATCTTATTTAAATTCTCTGTTCACCAAGAAGAAAATAATTTTCTCCCACATGGTCACACAAAAAGCTGAGAAAAATTGCAGATGCATACCTAAATGTTGGTCTATGGGACTATTTTCCTCCCAGGTTAGTCCCCAGAATTCTCAGCAGTACAAAAAATTACAAGTAGATACTTTTATATCTGGACCTGTTAGTTGGCTCTATTCTATTTTTTTATTCTATTTTTTTTTCTGGTGTAACAAGCTATGTTTATGATCTGTTGAATTTGTTTAGATAGAAATTCATCTTTTTCATTTCCCTCAAATCTACTGTCTAATAGATTACAATGAAATGCAACTGTCCCTCACAGTGCTGAGCTACACTAGGGAACACAAATTCGCCTGGAGCATACTTTAAATCAAATACAAGGGTACTACTTCCAGAATCCTTTCTAAGTTCCTCCTTGCTCTGCTGTGATGAGCTCTGTTACCTATCACTTTACTGATGACACCGTTCTACGTGTTCATGAGCACTTTTTAGTGTCTGTAAAACACCAAGGAGTACCTAAAGTTTCATAATAGCTAGAGCTGGTATGTGTATAGAGAAACGTTCTAGCAATATGCTAGAAATGAAACTGGCAGTCAGAAACTGTTTAAAAAAAAAAATCTGCTTTTCATGGCTTCCCAGAGATGTGCAGAGATGAGATGCAGAGAGCTCACATGGCTTACCTGTTGAAAGCTGAACTTTAAATGAATCAGCCATTTAGGGTTCAACCTCTGAATTTTCAGCTGGCTTCAAGCTCCAATCTACCAAAATGCTTGTGATCAATAAGGCAATGAAATGCTGAACCCCACCTAGAACAAACTTAGCAAGGCAGGATAATAATAAATTGTTAAGCCTCATGAGCAAACAATGAGTTTCCTATTGCTCTGGAGAGGACAAACTGTATTTCTTTTTGCAATTATCTGGATCTTCATCATGCTTCCCACTCCAAGAAAAAATATTGCTCCTCATCCTGCGGTGAACCACTCCTTACCCTCTCGAGTACTTGTATTAGGTTGTCGTAAAAACACACTGACTGGACTAGAGCTTTCAAAATAAAATTTAATAATGAAAAAAAAAGCAAAACAAACCCCTAACAAAACAACAAAAAACCCAACAAAACAACCCAAAAAACCTAAACAAAAAACAAAACAAAACAAAAACAAAAAAACAAAACAAAAAAGCGTTGACACGTAGTAAACACAGGCTATGGAAAAGAAATAGTTGTGTCTAATCTAAATTGCTGCAGTATCCTGGGGAAATAATTTTACCAGCCTTGTACTAAAAGGAAGGCTTTCATTTGGCAAAGGAAATGAATGCAGAAGGCAGGAAAAAGGATGAACAGCTTATAGTCCATGTTCTGATCTTACACAGTGCACACACAAAGAAAGAGATATCCTATGGATTTATTTATGCTGTCAGATATGTAGCTATAACATAAATTCTTCTAAAGTCATACAAGCAACTGCATTTATGCATTTCCAGAACCCTGCCACTGGCTTCTGGGAAGTTTTTCTTGTAGAAAACTAAATGCAGACTTTGGAAACACAAGAAATCATAACCTGCTTTGGCCAGGAGCACACTTGCTCTGCATCACTGGACAATGCCTCTGTTCTCATGGGAACTTTCTGCAGCTTGACCCCATCCTGGTGATCCTGGAGAAAAGCTAAACTGTCACTGTAACCTATGAACAATTACACTGCAGCTGTTACTGTGGAATATGCAACTTTTCTTTCTTCTTATCCTGTTTAGCTGCTTTGAAGAATAGAATTGACCCAGATTTTCTTAACTGAAGCTGCAAGTTGGATTCTCAGGGAGAGATTTTCCACAGGACCCAACAGGCTTAGGAGTACAGTATGTACTGTACTTATCTTGGGCCCTGTGGTCATGAGTCAGTGTACTGATCTCAGTCAACCCTCCAGGTATCTAAAAGCAGTATTTTGGAACCTCTGATCCTGTGCTCTTCTCCATGAGTCAAATATTCTCTGCTTTCTCTAGAGATTTCTTCCCTGATTAGAAGATGGAAGACTTTGCTAGTCAACAGTAATTTAATTATCTCTGTTCCTGAAGCTTTCAAAACCTCATTCCCTCTCACTGTGGCTGACCATATTGCAGAAAGGTGTTGTTTTAAAATAGATGCTGCATACACAAAAGGAAGAAAATTAACATATTTGGAAACATAGAGAAAATGAAAACACGTTTTCTGCTGAATATTCTGAAAAATTTATGGTATGCAGTACCTATGTTTGTTCTTTCTCAGAGTCTTGGTTTCCAAAGAGTAGTATATTTGTTCACAAATTGTAGTTCACACTATCTGTGTGTAGTAATGGGAAAAAAAGGCATTTGACTGGGACAACCTAGCATAGTCCAGGGACTTGAGCAGTGAGCAGAATTGCCAGTTTGCTGCAGCAGAGTCAGCATGCAGAATAGATCAAGTCAAAAAATGTTTCCTATCCACCTCTATGTAAAAACACTCAGCATGTGTGTAAACACACTCAAAACAAGAGGAATTAGAGACACACACATGCCTGCAGGGCTATGATCTTACTGCCATCACAGAGGTGTGGTGGATGGCTTCTGTAACTCGATATCAGGAGAGCAGACTTTGGCTCTTCAGAGATCTGCTTGGTAGAATACTATGGGATAAAGTACTGGAATAAATAGGAGCTCCAAAAAGCTGTTTAATAGACAAGGATCACCTCCTCCAAGCTCAGGAACAATGAATTCCAACAATGGGGATCAATGCCAGTGGGATCATGGAGCAGATCCTCTAAACTGGAGAGACATGGATTTGATGGCTGGACCACATGGTAGTTAAGAAATTGGACACAAAGAGCTGTGGTGTGACATCCCATCCTTAAGTGGAAGGGAGCACACAAGATTCAAAAATGCTTGTGGTTGAAAGAAACAACAAAAGTCAGAGGTCCACAAAAGCTCACAAAGCTTTATTAGTAACTTACCTACTTGGCACAGAAATTGGTGTTAGTTAGAACCTAACCTAGTACATATAAGCACATGGCAGTGGATTTTGGGGAAAGGGTTAAGATGAAAAGGAAAAGAGAAGGGAAGAGATGAATCAGAGAGGAAGTGAGAGAAAGAGAAGGAAGGAAGGAAGGAAGGAAGGAAGGAAGGAAGGAAGGAAGGATGGAAGGAAGGAAGGAAGGAAGGAAGGAAGGAGTCACTAGGGACTGTAGGGACTGGTTCCAGTGTCAGGGGTGGTCTTGATCCCTCCTTACAGTCCATGCCCACTTCTTAACCTCATTCCTGTGTTTGCATTGTACTGTGTTTGGCTTATCACCAGGAGCCAGAAAAAAGATATTTGTCCTGGAAAATGTTTGCCCTTACCTCCACATGGCCTTCATCTCCTGCCACATCCCGTTCTTTCCCATGGCTTTTTATTACCAACAATTCTTGGTTGTTATCACCTACGATCCATGGTTGTCTCCACAGCTATTGGGCTATATTAGTCTTTGAGACACACATCAGCCCCTGTGTCTTTTAGGGTTCTATGTGTGGTTAAAGGCTCAATGTCCAGGCACACACCAGTGATGAGTGGCATCCTCAGGGTTTGGTGTTGAACTGGCCCTGTTCAGCTTCTTTGTCAGCAACATGGACAGTGGGATCGAGGGCACTCTCAGCAGGTTTGCCACTGACACCAAGCTGTGTGGGGCAGTCAACAGGCTGGAGGGCAGGGATACCATCCAGAGGGACCTGGACAGGCTGGAGAGGTGGGGCTGTGCAAAACCCATGAAGTTCAACAAGGCCAAGTGCAGGTCCTGCACCTGGGCCAGGGCAATCCTAAACACAAATACAGACTGGGCAGAGAATGGATTGAGAGCAGCCCTGAGGAGAAGGACCTGAGGGTGGATGAGAAATTCAACATGGCTTGGCAAGGTGCACTTGAAGTCCAGAAAGTCACCCTATCCTGGGCTGCATCAAAAGCAGTGTGGCCAGCAGATCTTGTGAAGTGATTCTATTCTTCTATTGTGCTTTCATGTGTCACATCTGGAGCACTGTGTCCAGCTGTGGGATCCTCAACATAAGATGGATGTGGTCCTTGTTGGAGCGAGTCCACAGGAGAGTCACAAAGATGAACAGAGGGCTGAAGCACCCCTCCTATGGAGACAGGCTGGATGGGACTCTAAACAAACTGGTTTACTGGAAGGTGTTCCTGCTTATAGGGGGTTTGGAATGATTTGGAGATGATTTTTAAGGTCCCTTCCAGTCCAAGCCATTCTATAATTCTGTGATCTCTTTCTTTTAACTAGATTTGTCTGGTCCTGCCTCCACTGAAAGCAATGAAAATATTCCCCTTGATCTGAGTTTGCAGAAAATTCAGAGGTGGCTTCTGCAGCCAGGAACCTGATGCTGTTCTGTTTTTCAGTTAAACAGCAAACAGTGGACACATGTTATCTAGTTTTCAACCAAAAGAAACAAGACTTGTTGAGTACAGATCTGGTCTTCTCCAGAGAGCAGTGCTTTATCTTGCACTCCATCTGTTGTGGCACAGCAGAAAAGCAAATTTCATCTCTATTGTTTAGGGTAGCACTACTCTTGGATGCCTGGGGCACTGGGTATTCCCATGGGAATGGTTTGCAGTCCCACAGCTAACTGGAATGGGAACCAGGGGTGTGGTTCTCAGGCAGCAATCTTGCCATGGGGGAGAAGGAAATGACTGCTAGATTCACCCCATGTCACCAGAAGAAGATGCTGGTGGGAGGCAGATGAAGATCACGTGAGTCCTTTGAAATCCACATCTGTGGATTTTTGTGGTGCAAGATGAAAACTGTAGGCCTCTGTGTTTGCTGTGGGAGCCCCCTGAGAGAAATAGGGGGATAAGACTGAAGAGCATACAGGAAGACCTGAAATGGGACAGGTCATGCATGAAGAATTGTTGTGATTTTGACAGAGCTGAAAGCCTGAGCTAACGCAGAGTAGCAAGGCATGTGTAGCCACAGGGAACTTATGGGGAGGTGGAATCTTGGATGAGGTAAAGGATTCAATGGGCATGAGCCAGGTTTACAAATAACCGCAGCTGGAAATCTGGCTGAAAAACTCTGATGGCCCCCAAGGAGATGGTTGGGAACATCTTTTCCAGGAGAGATGATGCCCTGCCTTTGCATCTCAACTGTTCTCTACCTGAAGTTTAGTTGTCCTCTTTTCCTTCTGTCTGCCACCTCTCTCCTGAGCTGTGCTCCTGTTTGGCTCACACGCAATTGAACAATGTAATTTAGGACTGCAGTTTGCAGACTTTGCCTTGTTCTTTTCCATTATTAATCAGCTCTCTTCCTCTAACACATTGACAGGGTCAGCAGAGCTATGCAGCAATGTGTGGAGACAAGAAAACACCCACACCTCCACTCACTCCACACAGACCCCCATGCACACCCCATACACACCCTGATGGTGTGGCATGGACTGAGACACCCAGCACTCTCTCTCATACCTTTCATTGCTTGCCACAGCTTGATATTTGCATGGTTGTGATTCTTTGTTCATTACTCCTGACAAAGCACAGAGATTATCTAGGGTCAGCGTGTCTGAGTTGCCTGAAACAGTCTGTGTAATTCTAACAGTGCATGGCAGACCTTGCACTTAAATGGGTAAACTGAGAGACAAAGACAGTGTCCTCCTTTCATATGTGTTAAAAGTCTTCCTCGCAAGTTTTCTGGGGACTAATCCTCTCTATCAAGCTTGGGATAAATGAACTGATTGGCAAGACAAGTAGACCAACAAAAACAAACAAGCAAAAAGAGCCAAATTTAACACAAAATGAAATCAGCAGATTTGAGGTGAAAGAAAATCCAGGGCACATTGTTGGACCAGATCCACATCAAAGTAGACTCTGTGCTTTAAACAGTATGAGAACAATGTACTTGCAGCTCTGGGTTTCACCACCCTCACTGCCTGTAGAAAACGCTTCTCCCATTCTGCCATGCCCTAGCTCAGGTGTTTGGGGGAATAGATGTAGGGGAAGAAAAATATGCAGTTTCCCTTGCCATATAAACACACAGTAGCACTCTTACTGCAGGAAGATCTGTAACCAATACTGTAGCATTAATAAAACAACCAAAACCAGACCACAGTCTGTCAAAATGGTAAATACTTTCCTAAGCCTCTGACTCAAAACTGCCTCATCTTCACCTGAAACTTAAATTCAAAGTTGTGTTTGATAGACTGTTCACTCCCAGAGAGACCAAAGGAATCATGCAGAAACACTTCAAATTCATATAAATCAAATAAAAGGGGTGTCTTTTACTGTACCCCAGATTATCACAGTTGTAGAACTAAACATTGGTGCTAAACTCTACCTATTGCTCTCAAGTTCAGTCCTACATATATTCCTGGCAGAAAATTCCATGCATTAATGATGGAAAGATCTAAATTGGGCTGATACTCTCTTTGGTAATGGACAATAGAAAAAGAACTTTGCACAATAGATAAATAAAGCCCAAAAGGACAGATGAAAGAGAAATCTTTTTTCAGTAGCTGTATATTTTCAGTTTCCCAGATTTTTTGGAAGGCATTTCATAAAGAATCAGGTTAGACATGAGGAGAAATATTTTAATTGCAAAGTGTAGTTAACAATTCTCTTACTACTACAAGGGTAGTAACAGAAGAGGTGAGAGGGTTTCAGTAGCTGAGGTCTCTAAGAAAAAGACTTGTTCAGGTAAAGTTAACTCTTGAGATAAAATAGTGAGCATGTTGCCCTCCCAGAGTCTTTTCTAACCATTTGCTTTCAAATCTCGGGGAAATTTTTTTTTTTTAAATTTAAAAAAACAAATAAAATTTATTGTTGTTTAGAATGTGAATGAAATTTAACAGACAGAGCTGTTAGAATAGACTCCCATAACTTGTGTATGAAGCAAGATAATGTATTAATAAGCATTTAAATCTCCCAATAGCTTTTCAAACCTTAGCTAATAAATAAAGTAGTAATTCCAAGATGGCTGTATCTGCCACAGCTCTTTAGATACTGTTTCAGTACCACCTGCAGCTACACAAAACCACTGAGAAGTAAAATTCGCTGAAGTAAGATGTAAGCAGTATGATTCACATGCCAACCTTTTCCCAGAAACTAAAGCTTGGTGTTATCTGATATACAGTATTATTTTATATTGCAGTAATATTTGGACTGAAATCAATTTCAGGCTCTCAGGGCACCTTGGGAGGAAGAGTTGTTTCTGAGTTCTCTGGTCCCACCATTCAGTCTTTGAGTTGTCTTTGTAACCACCACAAAACTCCTTTTTTATTTCTTGAGCTTCTTCAGATAAATCACTTGTTGTTTCTAAGTGGGCAATTCCAAATCTGATCCAAGGAAAACCACTCCCTTGCAAGCTGATTGCAGCTGTCTTCCTACAGAGTCAATTCTACACCTGACCCAAAGACAAGCAGTTGCTTCTGCAAGAATCTTAATTATGATATTACTGTTTATTCATTCTGTGGCCTATATATTTGCTAGATAAATATGTTCATTTTTACAAGCAACAGCTGGCTTGTCTTAAGAAATTATAACTATGTTTATGGTAGGTTCACATTTTAGGATGCAGGTCCCATTGGCTCAACAGTTCTCTACTCCCTGACACTGTTACTGTTATCAGAGTTAGATCAAATTACCAGAATGTTTCTAGTTCATGCACCTACTTTGAGTTGTGAAAAACTGGAGGAATAGGGAAGAAAAGAGATGAGGAGGAAGCTGATGTAGTATGTTAGTCTGGCCTTTTCCTTATGTGCAGTCTGCTCGTGTGGGTTAAGCCAAGGGCCAGGGTACTTATTCCCTATTCTTTCCACTTGATGACTGAGCACTCCAGCCTGACAGTGTTTCACTAACATGACCCAGTGACAACAGTCCTCGTGTGGCAGCTCAGCAGTAACTCTAGGAGTCGCAAGCTGGTACACATGCTAAAAATGTTTCAGTGTCTTTCTGGGTTAGGTCTGTAATTCTGCATATAATAGACGACATAAATATGTGACTGAAGGCCAAGCAGGTAATGACACAGCTTCTGGTATTAAATTTTGTGGGGTGGAACCTGGAATAAAAATGGGACTATTCTCATGCTTCAAATTTTTTTAAGTAGCACAATATTTCCTATTGCCAGGAAAGCCAGGGCACCAGAAAGATTATTTTCAGTCACAAATTTAAAAATTATTTATTGACTTCATCCAAATTACTTCATGTGAAGACATTATTTTAAAATTTTACCTATATTAAGACTTTCTATAATTTTATTTCCTCTGAAACAATTTCAAACCTAAAGTACGCTGTTTTATTCACCTATGAAACTTCACAGCTTACGTTTTTATTAATGCAAGGCATTACATGATACCATCAAATTTAAATGATGATACTGAATTCTCATAACTGGTTGGTTTTCTTCCACTCTTTGCTGTGGCCTGGATGTTTGTTCAGCAGGTTCATGAGGCAGAAGATCAATACATCTTGAGCTGATACCTGTTTTGAGATGGCGGATTTGAAAGCATGCAGGGTATCTCTGTGTTTCTATGACTTGTGTTTTCCCACAACTGTTCTCGTCTAGCTGCCAAAGGAAGGCACAATCTGCATATAAACTACACTGGGAATCCCCTGGAGACATCTCCCTGTGGCATGAGAGGGACCCCAGTCTAGCATTTCATGTCATTCTCCCTGCGTGGTAGCTGGTCCTGTGTTGAATCTCCTTTGTGGTCTACAGCCCTGTAACTACAAGTTGATCAAATTATTTCTTTGTCTCACAAGTGAATGTAGACATCATTTGTCTTTAACATCTTTGCTGTGAAATCAGGTGTGACCAGCACCCAGTAGGTATAAAAATTGTAAGACAAATGTCCTTAATGAATATTTTGGCTTGAAATGATTGATTTAGAG
The DNA here is from genome assembly GCA_013400915.1 of Pardalotus punctatus. Lineage (NCBI taxonomy): Eukaryota > Metazoa > Chordata > Aves > Passeriformes > Pardalotidae > Pardalotus > Pardalotus punctatus. The sequence continues at coordinate 99,860 of VZTX01023486.1, forward strand.
AATTAGAGTGTTTCAAAGATACTGCTTTCAACTTTGCAGGCTGTCATCCTAAATATTAATTATGATGAAGAAAGAATGAAAAATATTGCCTTTGTTCAGAAATGTTTAGGAGGAAAAGTGAAACCCAACAGCCCTCTGAAATCAGAAAGTCTTGAAAGCAGCAGCGCACTTTTGGTTTTACTGGTTAACAATTTGTACTAATCTTAGTAGAAAAAAATGAAAAGAAAAAATAATGAAAATAGCATCTAATTAATGTCTATTCAGCGGTATGGTTTTATTGATACTTGAAAATACTGAATACATGGTACCTATGTAATTCTTTGGTGTTTGTGAAATAATATTTAATTTTCTTTTCAACATTCTTTTCAAGTGTATTCATGCAAAATGAATTGTAAGCAGTTGTGCAGGTGCTTGTGAGGTGACTGGTGGCTGAGGAGCTCTCTTTTCTAAAGGTAAAAAGGATAAACAGAAGAATATTGCTGCCAGACAGGGAGCTGTGAGTCTGGGGACCACAAGCATCTTTGAAATGTACAGCTGGTCTCTTTGAAGCACAGCTGGGCACTGAGAAATGGGACACTTCCAGAGTTTCCATAATGATCACAGTACCAAAAAAGTTTTAATTCCATTTGTCATCAGAAAAAGTGGAAACAGTCTCAGAAATTTGAATTGGTCTAAATAAACAGAGCAGGTCTCTGAGCAATCCGACCTATCTGAAAATGTTCCTACTCATCACTTGGATTAGATGGCCTGTAATTCCACCCCAAAACATTGTATGATTTGATAATGCAGAGGGTAGCTTGAAGGTATAATCGTTGCTTTAAATATGCATGTGACAGTTTGAGTTGATTTTTAAATTTCATTGTGTATCACCTCAATCTCTGAAACAGTGCAAACATGGAAAAAGCAGCATATGCATATGTTTAGTTCTCTATTAAATCTAGTTTCTTGAATATAAAATCATAAAGTGAGATTCTGGTTACTCATGTAATGTCGTAGTGGTGTGCCTCTAATTCTTAGTGGAAGAACCAAATTTCAAGTTTTCTACTCACATGCTGAAGAGTGTTTCTCTTCAAATAATGTGAGACAGCTGTTTCTCTCAAGAAGGTATTTTCACAGATTTTTTCTGTCCCATTTTTACAAAAACAACGTGGATGAAGTGGTATAGGATACGACCCACAAGAGAATGTCTGAAATGGTTGTCTTCACCAGTGTCCTGTCTGTCCTGACCTCTTTGCTTTCTTTTGTTGATAACTACTTTTTCCCTGGAGTTTTGTCACGTCTATAAACCTCAACTATAAAATGCTGCAGATGGAATTTCAAAATCATTGCGGATGACAGACTTGAGCATCAGACTTATTAACAGAAAAGAGAAGGATCAACACCAGTAGAATGTCACCTTCATACTTTACTAACACAGAGATTCTGTTCTCTTTGCTAGACCCATGGCTGCATAGTACCAGTTTCTCGCCTGTCCTTATTTCTGAATGAGCTCAGCATCTGAGCATCTTGTCTTGTGAAGGCTGTCCATCCACTGGGCTATATTTAGGGGTGGGTTGTTAGTATGGATACTTTTGGTGTCTCTTTAAAAGAGCACAATGAAAATATGTGATGTTCTTACTGCAGAATATGAGGCACCATATGCAATGGCTGGCTGCACCAGCCATGCAGCTCAGCAGATATGTTATCTCTCATATTACCATTCAAACAATGTGTTATCTCTCCCTTGCAGTATGGGATAAAGAAGAAGGAAGAAAAGGAAGCAGAGGCACAGGCTGCACTGGAAGCTAATGCTGAGGGGAGTCTGACACGCCCAAAAAAGGCAATCCCTCCTGGCTGTGGGGATGAGGAGGAGGAAGAAGAAGAGAGCATCCTAGACACAGTCATCAAATACTTACCAGGGCCCCTGCAGGACATGTTCAAGAAGTAATAGCTGCAGACTGTTAGATGGGCATAAACAGTACTGCAAAGGATTTCTCTTTTGCCCAATGGGGATTTACAATCTTGCCATTCATCACGCAGTCCTCCCCGCCTCTGCCCTCTACTGCTCACTAGGAGTCCCTTTGCTTCCCATTCCCTTCTGACTGCCTCTTTCCCTTTCCTGCACCCCAAGACTCATCCATTCCTTTCTTTTTGTACATAGTCACATCCAGTAGATGCCTCTGAATGGATGTAAAGATTAAAAAGCTGCAGACTACACAACTTTTATTATAAGCCATAGTACTATGTATGTTAAATAAGGCAACTGCACATCAAGCATAAAAAAGAAACAATCTCATTTCCATACAATGCAAGAAGGAGTGTTCACTAAGTATGAACAGTGGCCTCTTTAATTTTTAAAAATTATCTTATTTTTATTATTGATAATAAGTAGTCATTATTATAATATTCCTATTGATTGGGTCACACTAGCCATTTTTTGTTGAGCACATCTGCTCTTGGAAGGGATCTCTCAGTTCTCCCATGGAAGCAGAGCTTTTCTGTTTAAATTCCATCCGTTACATAAATAAAAGATCATTTTGAAAGTAAATCATGCATGACTTACACAGCTGACATCACTCAGAACTGTGGAAGAAGTGAGTCATCTGCCCTCAGATGCTGTAGAAGTTAAATGCCTCAGAATCTAAGCAAGAGTCATGTTACTTTGGGAATTAGCCATACATTTACCTTGAATGAGCAAACTGGTCAGGCACTTGCCATACAGAGAGCTGAAACTATAGAAGAGTGCATAGTGCTCTCGTAAAGGACCTCCCCAACCCCTCTGAAGCCAATGACCAACTATATTTGCTGCTCTGTTTAACTAATCTTCCTCTTTCTGCCATATTCAACATTCCCATTCCCAGCAGTGCTTGTGGGTAGGACATTTGGGTTCCAGCATATTGTCGTGGCTGTGTCCTGCCCACCCCTTCCTGCAGGGTGTGGGAGTGTGTGGTGGCCTGAATGTTAGTCATGGCAGATCCATAAATATCCATGATATTTGTTGTAGTAAATTACTGCATTGCCTTGGGGAGGTCACTTTCTGCTCCACTGAGCTTCTACACCTGTGAAATGTAGGTTTCAGTCTCTACCTACTATAAAGTCATGAAGAGAGGATGCTTCTCTAGTGCTGTGCAGGAGATAATATTACAGCAGTCTGTGGTATCCCTTGATGCTAGCAGGGTGGGATAAACTTTTTTTTCTCACCAGTGTATTTGTTGCCTTTTGCAGACACAGGCACAACAGTCTTGTCAATAAAACACTGTAGGTATCACATAATTGCATAAGAAAATCCAAATTCTATGGGAGATGTTGACTTTCTAATACATACATAGATTAGATACATAGATAAACCTATTTTGAACACAGATCCTCATGATCAGGTATCTGGCTTGTTGTCTGAAAAGCTAATCCTGAAACTTTCATCTGGCTAGGTCTCCGTAGTCGATGCTATGAGAGCATCATGCTGTCTCAATCTTGCCATCTTGTCAGGAGAATCAGGGTTTGTCTGGCAGAACTAGCATTGCTTGTCCCTGTCCTGGGAACAACAACGTTTTCTAAGTACATGGACAAGATTTGAAAGCAAATACACTCTTTCTACTGGCAACAAAAAGGGGGATAATCTCAGACACTTCATTATGTACCTAAATTAAGCATTTTACTTCAGTGGACCTTCTCTGATGCACTGGTTCAGTGGAACTGAGTTCAGGCAAACACCTCAGTATCTTTTTGAATAAGAAATTTTAAAAGACATTTTTATCTTTCCAGACAAGCAGAAGAAATCTGTATCATGGTTAAGGAATTGAGCATGAGAGCTCTGTACCTTCCAGTAACATCTGTCATAATCGGCAAAAAATATTTGGAAGAGATTAAATATATTATGTCCTCCTCACACAATTTTTATTCAGGTGTTACAGTCCTCACTTCTTCTCAAATAATTTCAAACATAAGTTTCTACTGAATCCAAGGTGGAGGCTAAAGAGGTTTGAGTGATCTAAGAGTCAGAACCAGTTGATAAAGATGCAACTTGTTTCAGGCTGGATCTATGAACAAGACTCATTCGTTCAAGTATAAGCTGCCAAGGGCTACCCAGAGGAAAGAGAAGGCAGGTTTTATTCACTTGGAAAATGTCAGTGGGACTTCTTTCCCCCTAACTTTCATTTAAAGAAAGATGAGTGTCTGCCTCCTTAGACTTTTAATGACCCAGAACCCTCTATCTTGGGTATAGCATGGTAGTGTTAAACAATTTACCATTTTCTAGGAAGAGTGTCCTACTCATGCCATGCAAATTTAGCAACTAGTAATTTGAGCCTATTTAAGTAAATTTCAAAGAATTGAAAACTCTCTTTCTGTCACAAAGGCAGCAGCTTGTTTTGATGCTCTGCGAGAGAGCATCCAACAGCCCTAAAGCTGAAAGGCGAGGTTGGCTCTTTGTTTCAGCCACTGATTGTTAGCTAAAACTCCTAACCTAGATCACTGGCATACAAACATCAATACTTCTGAAATGCCCTGATTAATCTCTGTGGCCTGCATCCTCTAATACATAGGCAGAAACAGCAGAAATGTGCGTGTGCTAAAATGAACATGTCCATTCCCATATCCCCCTGGCCTTGTGCTGGAGAACTCTGCAAAAAAAACAAATGAGAGGATAAGCTTATTCCACTTTACTTTGGCTTTTCTCTACCACGTGCTTGCCCACCTTTCCCTAACCCCCATCACTGAATCCCTTCCTCATCCAACCAAATACTGTTCCTGATGTAAGATCAGAATTTCTGCCTAGCATCCTCCTTGCAGAATGTTAGTGCTGATCGTTTTCACAGTGTCTCTGGCAGCTTGATGTGCATGTTTGTACACGCATCTGTGGAAGGTGAGAAAATTGGTGAAGAAGGGAGAAGAGAGAGAAAGGAAGACTTTGGTACTAGTTTAGATAACTGTGCCTCTGAAGCTGTGGAATTGAATGAATGGTCTAAGTCAGGGTCTTGTGTAACCTGTGCTCAAATTTCTTAAGCAGGTATTACTGTCTCTGGGCTCAGAGTATTTAAAATACTGCCCTTGTGAGCTCAGTTCCTGGGCTGTGTGAACATCTGGATTGAGCCCCTGAAGAGGGCCATAGGATCGCCATGCTGAGTCTGGTAGGCCTCATTCCAGGCTTACAAAGCAAGAGGGAAAGAGAAGGTGGTTTATTAAGTAGTGTTTACTGATTCTTTTTCATTGTGGGAACTTCCCAGCTCAGCCATCTCATCACTTCTGTATCTCAGCTCGCCACGCCTGCAGCAGCCCTTCCTCACTGACAGCAGAGAGTTCATCCAGGTGTGAGCTGGTAGTTCCCATTTTCCTTTTCTTGCTGTAAGAAACATGACAGAAGATCTACCACAGGTACCAGATGGGTTTTGCTGGTTTTGCCTCACACAACTTTTGGCGCATTACATGAGCAGTGGACCTCTCCTGAAGTCATTCCACTGTCCCAAAGTGCCTAAGCCATGCTGAACAGACTTGAGAGCAAGGCACTCTCCCTTCTCTTCTGCCCATCTATTTCGCTTCCCACTCAGAACTGGCAACAAGGGACACAGACACCTTTGGCTCATGTATGGAAGTTAGAAGCATTGTCTCACACACTTTTCCCCTTGGCACTCAAGCAGGTGATGAAGCACTTAAATGAGACCAAAGAGAAGCATGGTTCATTGTTTGGATTCTGAATATCTTTTTGTCTTTCATGACATTGTTTTATTTGCATCACTGGTCTGTTCAATCTCAGGTAAATGAGGTGTTTTAGTTTTATAACTAGTTTTTATTTACATAGAAAGGTTGTTGGCTAGACGCTGCAGTCATTTTCCCTCACAGCTCCAAGACCTTACTGGTTAGTAAAAAAATAGTCTAAGGGCCTTCACATTTGGAGGGTAAATGATTTAGTTTGCCATTGACCTTGTGAACTCACATTTATATGTAGAGAAAGCCATATGAAATCAGACTGCAATATTAATTATCAATGCTACTCGTGTTTAAAATGAATAAAACAAAATATAAGATCACGTGCTAAATCACTTTGGAGTTCCTCTGTCTATGTTTCTAGTATCATACATTGGCTTAGATCCCTCCCAGCCCCTCTCCTTCATCAAGAAAGACCATACCAGTGCTGCTGAATACATCTTTTTGCCAAGCTTTTTGTGCTAGAACAAGCATTGTTAGAAATTAGCTGTTGTGATCTAAATGTAATGTCTTATGTATCTGAAAGTTGTCTGTATCTGTTCTGAATATATGTTATCAAGATTACTGTTTCCTCCTGCACTGAGTTAGTAAAATGTTTCAGTACTGTCATTTAAAAAATTGCCTGTTTTCTCTCTTTCTCTTTCACACACACAGAGCAAAATTAAACCTAGCCATGCATTTTCTAGTAGAAATGCTCCCCAGCTTTCTTTCAGATGCATGCAGTACTTGAAGATAATTTGAAGTAGAGACATTGTGAATGTGATTTTAATTTGTTATTTTTCTGGTATTTTTTCCTGCATGATGTGGGTCAATGGTATGATGTTCTTTTAAAATGGAATCACAGCCAATAAAAAACCCCAGTGATTTCATAAATTGTTTGCAATGCTTTCCTGTGAAATTCCTACCAGGATACACTTGGAAATCAAAGTATGGTTGCTCATATGCAACTGGAATGGTAACAGAATTGAGCAGCAACATGGATGTTATTTGAATAAATATGCTCATTTTTTTCATTTGTCAGAAACACTGACGAAGTTTGATCTGTACAGGTGCTTATCAAATTTTAAATATATTTTGCTGCTAGGAATTTGTTTTCCTTAGGAAGAGCAGAACAACACTCCTTTGAAAGAAACAGAGACATCTAGCCATGGTTTAGTGAGAATATGTTTGGCTCTTAAGACAGTAACATAAACCACTGATTTGCAATGGAACGAAATGTATCTCAGGATCCAGAATTCGTGATATATACAAAACTTTTTGGATGACAAGTTTCATGCAGCTAAGCCTCATTTTACTTGCTCAGGCACAAATCATCAGTTATATTCAGCATGGAAGCATTGCATCATATTAGAAAAAGATATTAGCATACATCTCATAGGAAAACCTTATACCCCTTTTGCCTACCCTTCCTTAGGACCATTGCATGCTCATTTAATTTTGTTGGGTTTTTTTAGTAACAGAAGCAGCCACAGGACTGTCACAGAGGATCAACCCATATTATTTACATTCCAGAACACCTACTCAGACTTTGAGCCTAACACTGCTAAAACTAACACATGCTAATGCTGCCACAGACTGTAAGTTCAAGGGCAGGCTCTCCACATACTTCAGGTTCTAGGCGAAGTCTGTGTTTGAGGAAGATAACAGGGCAAGAAAATATTTTTCACTGGTTTCCCCAAGAAACAGCCATCTTAAGGGAGCCAGAATTATCATATCAGAAAAGTGTTGGGGACAAGACCCAGATACTGAAGAAGGAAAACAGGTGATTTTGACAGGCTTCATTTTGCAATGGAGATAAATTATTCTTTTTAAACAGCTTCTCCTTTCTTATTTTTAAAAAAATATTAAAAAATGGAAGGCTTAATTCCAGTGGTTAGGCTGGTGAAATCTACCTTTTCCCATTTCAAAGGTACACTTTGTCAGGTAAAATCCTCTCCAGAGGAGAACAAAAAGCAGGCACATCATAAGTGCTTCTGGTGGAAAATCACTCCAGTTATGGAGATGCATTAGTGATTTATTTCTCAGATGCTGATCCTGGGATGCAATGATTAGCCCTGCTGCAATCTTGCACTCTTCACAGACAGCAGTGGTGACTACATACTTGGGGCAGATACTAAACTTCCAAATGAAAGTCTGGGTGCAAAGGTACCATGGTCCTGATTAAGTCCATTTTAATGTCTTAATTTCATTTTCTTCCTGAAGTGCTATGGATGATCTAGTCTACCTAAAACTCTCTTCAAAAATGTGATTTGAATGAAGGCTACTGAAAAATGCTGGCACAATGCTGTTCTGTGCACTGGCATCCCAGGAGGTTTGGGTCAGCCATAAACATCCCCAGTTAAAAAAATCCTAGCTGTGATTTTTAATTCTTCTGTAACTCGCCCTCTTCAGTAAAAAAAAAAACCATAACTAACGACCACCACCACCAAACAAAAACAAAACCAAAAAAACCCAACAAAAAACAAAAACAAAACCACCCCAAACAAACCAAAAAAACCCCAAAAATGAACAAACAAAAAACCCCAAAAAACCAAACCAAACAAAAAAGATAACATAACAAAAAAAACCAAAACAAAACAAAAAGCAAAACAAAAACAAAACAAAAAGCAAAACAAACAAACCCAACAAAAACCAAAACCAAAATAAAAAAAAAATCACCAAAACCCCAAAACTCCCCCATCACAGATATAACTGCATTGGAATATTCTTGTTCAATATAACTCTGCTACAGCCTGTGTCCTGTGATTTTACAGACAGTTTGAGATAGGTGGTAAAAGTACATCTGAGAAAGACAAATGGCTGGAACATGTGATGCCAAACACTCATGCTTTCCTGAGCCTTTGGTATTGAGAAGCTGAATTCTGCAGGTGCTGTGAGATGGAAACAATTTTTTCATCTGAGATTCACTTTTCTCAGAAAACCTATTTTTGTATGAGAGGGTCAGATATAGCAGTGTATTTGGGAAGCTCAAGCTGCAGCAGCTGAGCATATTTTGAATTAGAAAAGGACTTATTGAAAACCTATGTGGTGAACATTTCAGCTGGGCTATGAGAAGTTCAGACCATCACAACTGTCTGACTGAAAATATAGTTCAGCTCTATTAAATTTTTAATAAAAAATTATTTTTAGATTTACACAAAATAGAACATCTTTCCAATTTGTCAGCTACTGTCAAAAAAGTCAAACCCAAGCAAAGGCCAGTCTGCACAAAAAGGGAGAACATGTACTGAAATGTAAGGTATTAGTACTGCATATTCTGTTTCAATTTTCACTTTACTGATGTTGAATATAGCCAAAGTGTCTAGAATTGTGTGCAATTGCTTCAAATTTGTTTATGTATGTCATCAACCTGAAGCCAGTGCATGATGTGGGACTATCAGTTTCATAGCCTTATAAGCTGAGAATTTTCTGCATATGCGAACCCAATATCTACCAGCTGGCTTTTAATTATTGGAATTGAGACATCTTTTCAGGTTTCCATATCTTATCAAGACTAGAGCAGATGCTCATCAGATATTCACCCCTCAGCCAAAAAGAAACCTCTTTTTTTGTGAAGATTGAACATGGCAAATCATGCAATCATAGAGGGAAAAGACTTTTATGATCATCAAGTCCTGCCATCAATGTTGCTCCACCACTATGTTTACCATTAAACCATGCCCTCAAGGGCCATATCCACACGTTTTTTGAACAGCTCCAGGAATGCTGACTCCACCCACTACTTCTGTGTTCCAGTCTGTTCCAATGTTCTATAATTTGTTG
>VZTX01023486.1:109355-129173 GCA_013400915.1 Pardalotus punctatus
TGAGGAGCCCCACTTGTGAGTGGCTCCCAGCTGGATGTAACTCAATTCACTACCACTCCTTGGGCCTGGCCATTCAGACAGGTTTTCACCCAGTAAACAGGGCACCTGCCCACCCCATGGAAATATGGTTTCACCAGGAGAGTGCTGTGGGAATCTCAGACTAAATCAGAACATTTTAAAGTTAATGCACTTACAAATAAATTGATAAATAGAGACTGATTCTCTGAAAAAATATCCTGCATTTGAAACTCATCTGGGACACTTAGGGACAAAACCCATTATTATCATCTCTTTCAAAGTAATATTTGAAGAAATTCCAACACATCTATTGCCAACTGTTAGCAGACAATCAAGTTACAGATTGAAAGCCCTTCTTATTTAGATTAAATAACAAATTTGGTTTCACAGTGCTAAACAGGATGAGATGCAAAGCATTTGGAGATTTTCCACATTTTGTTAGTGTTAGGAAGCTCCTAATGATCTCATGTTTTTACCTAAAAAATGAAATCATTCCCCATTTGTGGTATTGCAGCCTTTTTTAGTGTGGACATAAGCCAAACTAGCTTAATAAACTATGACAAAGAGAGGAAAAATAAAATGCCCACAACACATTTAAAATAATGGGCAAACAGGTGGTGATTGTTCATGGGTTTGGTGGTTTTGTTTTGGTCAACTCAACACAGCTCTGCACTACATTTGGAGGAGAAAAATGAGAGTGGAATATTTTAGTGGAAATTTCCTAGGCAGACTATACAAGTTCTGTTATTCACTGTGGTTATGAAGGATAGCTCAGCATGACCACTGAAACGGTGCACAAGAGCAGGCTGCAGAGATCCACCCCCGTGCAAAGCAACAAGAGAGAACACTTCCCATTAACTGGTTCACTTGCCTGAGTAGGAGAAGCTAGAGCTCCAGAGCTAAACATTTTCACCCACTGGTGAAGTGAGAATAATGATGCTGAACCATCTTTAAGCTGTTCCAGCAAGGCACATTGTCCTTTACATAAGCAGCCTTCTCTGAGGACTTTTGAAACAGATGTCAACAATATTGAAGGAACATGTGTCAGAAAGACTCCTGGGAATGATGAGATGATACAGATAAAAAGGATGCCCCTTACCAAATGTTGCTGCAGGTTATAATACCAAAAATTAGTCCGAGCAACCTAGCTGATAGTCAGACATCTAAATGTATATGTATTTTAATGGAAATTTATTTACCTGCTGTAAAGTCCACTACATACTTATATAATAGAGCACACAGAGTGCCCCCTTAAAGAAGCTTAGCAAACAGGGGAGACATAGTCAGTTCAATAAAATTAAATGTTCACTGATTGTAAAACTTATCTGTTGGTGACTTTTTTCCCTTCTGCATGAGCTGATCTAAGCCTCTTTAAAGGTGACTGGAGAGTGGCCACCTTCCACTTAGAAATTTTTAATTTCTCAGGAACAACAAGTGCTTTCCACTTTCCACTCTCCACTCAAAAAAACTTCTTTCAGCCCTCATTTCATCTTTTAAATGCTGAGTGAAGACAGTCCTGCATCACTCAAGGAATTCAGCAGATGTTGCATGGCTGTTAAATTAAGTCTCAGTGGAAGCAGAATATCAAGTACCTCACTGTGGGTTCTTCTTCTAAGTCAGAGCCAAGGATCTTCCAGGAAGAGAGATGACGAAAAAACTCTTGGTTTTTTAAAAAGTGGTTTTTTAGTCTTTTCCTTTAGTAGTTCTGGCTGTAGTCAGCATGGAAAGCAATTCTTAGGACTGAACAAAAGCCAAGTTCATTGTGAGTAATGTTCCACAGTCCCATGACTGGTCATGGTCACTGTCAGACAGGTGACAGGAAGTCTCCACTAAAGACCAGTTCCCTGTGGAAGTAGACTGGGCTGCATCCAGGGTTTCAAATATCAGATACCAGCTGCTATTAGGATAGAGGCACAGGCTTGTCAGACGGAGCCTACAGCCCAGTGCCTGTGCCAGAACACTATTGTCTGGTCAAGAGAGCAGAAATGAGAGAGAGAGAGAGAGAGAGAGAGAGAGAGAGAGACAGAGACAGAGACAGAGACAGAGACAGAGAAAACATTGCCTTGATAAAGTGATTTATGGTGCTAAAACACATTTCTCCACTGATGACCATTAAAGACCTCTTAAGCCCTGACTGCCCTGGCTTGTAAATTCCTGGCTTGCTTCTCTCCAGAGTACACGGATTTTATGACTAAATAAAAGCAAAAGGTGTCAGGAAGGGCACAAATACAGACTAATAGTGGTGGCATATTATGGAACAGGGAATGACTGCTCAGCAAGGCTGAGGGACCCTTGAAATGTTCTGGAGAGAGAAGGCTAGGCTAAATACCTCTCCTTTCTGCAGTTTGTGAGTCTCTGCACAGTCTCTCTTGGCAGTGCTCCTGTTTGCTCACAGTGAGGGACTTGCAGTTGCCAGGGGAAAGGTTTCATAAACCTGGGAAGCTTAGGGCTTGACTGTTGAAATATTAGAACAGCTTTGTGGAGCTGCAGCACTGTCTGTTGGTCTCTCATGTCAACTAATCTCTGCCAGAAAACACATTGCCTTCCTTGCCCAGCAGAGAAAACTCTTTCTTGCTCTGCCTAGTGACCACAAAGCAACATATGACCTATTCCAAGTCACAGACTTACACCCCACATAACTAGCTTTTCAAACCTCTCTCCTTTTAACCTGGAAAGAGAAACAATGATACATTTCCAGGTGAAAACATTTTTGGCCATCTCTGCCCTTGCATTAAATGACTCAAATCTCCATTGCCACATTTGCAGGATTCATTCTTTCTGTGTCTGTCTGTTGATGTGAAGCTGGGACCTCTGCCCTCACCACCACCAATTCACATGATTGGTAGCTTCTTTGTTCCCTTTTCCCTTATGACAGCCATATCAAGCATGCTAGAAGCTTTTCCCAGGCAGAAAAGAAGCTGGTGAGGATCAGTTTTCAGGCAGTGGAGCAGATGGTTCAGCTTGGCCTTCAATGGCAGCTTGGTAAGCGGAGGTCCACATTTGTTCTGAGACACCACCCCAGAAACCACACACTGTGCCAGCAGGTTCTCCAACAGTCCATGGAAGACAGGACGTCAGAGACAGCACACAGCACCTTTGTACTTTGCTTTCTGCTTCCATACATCTTTCCTTCAATGATTCACCTAATGGAATCCTGATTATTTGGTTACTAATATGTTTTGGGGAGACCCTGGCACCTTCTCCAACTTCTAGGTATTAGTGGGCCAAAAGGGGATATTTGAAACAAATTCTTTCCCTCAAACAGGACACCTGAGCTCTCCCTGAGCATCCTTGCTTTTGGGTAAAAATGCCAGGACATTCCTTTTCCCCAGAAACCTAGGGTTTGTTTATTGTGAGAGGTAGGCTTATAAAACATACTTCTCTGCCCGGTTTGCTCCATGTCTTTCCCAAGAGTGAGAGCTTCACCCAGGCTCATGTAACATTTTAAAGTGCAGTCATCATGGAATATTTAAATAATAAAAATATCAGCAATATCTGTAAGCTCATGTTTGGAGGTAATGTACATCAACTTTTCCACAGTGTGTTGCAGTTTGGCAGAGAATGTTTGCCTCTGGTCCACCCTAGGTCTCTGCAGGCACTTAACAGAGATCTGGTTCATTAATTGGTGGAGACTTAAGCTTACATCTTTCATGGACTGCCTTGCTATTGCCAATAAACTTTGGCAGTTGACAGTGAAGAAACTATTTATGTTTCTCCAAGGAAGACCTTCATGTTCCAGGGAGGGAAAAAAAAAGAACAACTCTCATCTTCAAGAGGATTAGCTATTCTAAGCTTTCCGTGCTATTGGGATGGTATTAACATGATCAAAAATGACAGATCAACAAGAAATTTACCCATATTAATAAGTCCAAAGATGGCTTGGCTGTTGGGAAATTAATTTTAATTGATTCATCAAACAATCAACACTCCCTACCATTTCCAGTGGGATCAGAGATATTTATCTGACAAAATCCTCCAATGCCTAAAATTTTGAATTGTCTAAACAAAAAATGCATTACATCCAAAGCCAAGTCTTTAGGTTCAAAAGGATTCTGGGTGGCACTGAGGTCACTTGAACAGGCATCATCTCAACATGACTATGCTACTCTCTCACCCTCTGAGATGAGACTTTGTGGAGAAACATATTCCTGCAGAACCATGGGTGCTATGCCACTGTAGCCTACTCTTGTGCCAAACAGAAGCTGTAATCCAGCCAAGGCTAGTGACTGAACACCTGTAAGGCAGCAGTGTGGGCAGAATGTGGTACAAATTACATTGTGATTAGACAAGAAAAGGCAGGGCCAAACAGCACTGGGAAACTACTAGCTCTTGCAGTCTAACTGCTAAAGACAAATTGCCTTCCAAGGACATGTTGCCAGTGAACATATTCCAGCTATGCAAGGAGCTTTTGTGAAAGGTTAAGGCAGAAGATGAATGGCTGTGATAAAACACAGAGACTTGACTCCACACAGTAGGGGTTCCCTCCATAGTTCCCTCCTAATTTTCCCTTGTGGTCAGGCTTGCTGTGGTACTATCTTTTTAGGATGAGAATACACTGTTATACCTCTGTGAGCCACACACAGAGTCACTCACACTGTCTATGTGAGTCACAGCTTGGGTCTTCTTTGGCAAGAAGATCTTGAGAAAACAGAGCAACCAAACATCCTTATTTGAAGTAGCAGATGTCTTCCAAAGGAATATGGGATGGATGGAACACAGGATGATGACATTCAAAATAACAAGGATACACCTTCCTTGAAGTCCTGCATATTTCCACATGCTTTAAGGGTAAGGAAAAGTGACAAATTAAAGCCCCAGTTTGCCATGCTTCCCTGTCATTTCCACACTTGGCAATTACCAATTTTCTCTTAAATTCAAGCTCAGTTTTGCAGCATTGTTGGATGATTTCTAATCATGTTGCATGTAAAATGGCAAAAATTGAAGTAATAAACTTTTTCTTTTTAGTCTCTGCCTTAGGCCTTTTCCTCACACAAAACACCCCGTAAAAGGCAGTGCTTGTTCACAGTGAGAGTTGTGTTGGGTAAAACACAATAACCAAACCATGTCCACTCTACACGAAAATAACTTCTAAATGCAGCAGCGATTACCAAGCACTGATATTTTAGTAGCAGTCACCACAGAAAAGAGTCCAGTGGGGCCACAACATTCAAGGTAGGCATTATTTTGAATTATAGCATTACAGCTTACAAGTACTTTAAAAGAACCCTGGTTACTTTTGAAGGTGGACAAAAGTTAAACTGCTCAAGAAAATCAGGGGAAAAAAAGCAGGACAGGCCAACAAATGAGGTCTGGTTTTAATTGCAGTCACAACTTCGAGAATGAAAACCTGTAGGCAAGTGTGGATTTGTCACTGTCAAGGAACTGTGTGAAAATAACAATTACAACTGATGGGAGCAGTGGAGGAGCTAATCCCACAGCAATAATCTCAGCCTTGAAAATGTCCCTCCCATACCAAGGACAAGAACTGAATAAATGCTGCTGAGCTAATAGGAAGCTGCAGATGAGAGCACTTGTCAGAGCTGGCTATGACTGAGTCTGACCTATTCAGGTTGACCAGCAAATCCACAAGGCATGTGAATTTTCTGGGAGAAAAGTCTGCTTGGAATGCACAGTCAGTCAAACACACACTGATACACACACATAAATGCCAGACAAAATATCCCAGCCCACTAAGAACCTGCTGAAGTTATGTCACAAACACTGTGTTCTTCCTAGCAAAATTCTCCTTTCACTTTGACAAACATGACATGAGACCTTATTTTTCCTTGAACATTTTCTTGGCTTTGAGACCTGGCTAGCAAAAGGTATCATTAGAGTAAGATGGAGATTCAGCATTTGATGTCTCATCCTGCTCTTAGATACTCTGTGGCTGAGGCATAACCAAACTGAATGAATACAGGAGTGAAAGAGGAAAAATGCTCTCTTCATGCCCTGGGGGAAAACTGGCTTGTTCCAGTGGTAGTGAATTGGATCCCAGAGGAAGAATACTGGAGTGTCTCTAGTTTGGAGAAAAAAAGTGGGCTAGGAGATAGGTCACCAGACCAGGCTTGGGTGGCTTTTCTCTGCCTCTTCTTTTTGTTTACTTTCACCTTGATTCTAGAAATTTCACATTGATGTTTTTTTCTGCTGCTGTGTGCCACTGTGGCTTCAGGTGTCTGGGACTATGAGACACTCCTAGAATATAAATCATGATATAGGTATTTATTTACATTGGAGAAGAAAAACGCCAATGCAGAGCTGAACTTGCTTTGAAAAGAAGACAAATTGAAATCCACAGAAATTGGGTGTTTATATCCTATGGCATGGATTAATTATTAGATTCCTCTTGCAAGGAAAAAGCAACCATCTTAGACTCCAAGGAGATTTCCTTCTGCAGAAACTATCAGAAAGAGGCTGTTTCAGAATGAAATCTACATGAATTATAAATGCAAAATATATGAGGGTATCAAATTTTTAAAGCTATCAAAATACTCAAGGGGATGCTTCCACATCCAGAGAAATGTTCTCTCATCTTTATGTTACATGCTGGAAGATGGGACTTGTACGAAAGAATTAGCATGAAATTTAAATCTGTAATCAATAACAATCAAGAATTAAAAAAAAAAAAAGAGATCCACAGACAGTAAAAAGTTTTTCTGCCAAAACTTGGGCAATACTGAGTTTTAACCATATGCTTATTGTGCATTTCAATGTGCTGCATGTTAAGAAATTACAGTGTTATTTTAAATTTATGAGAATACCAGAATAAAGGTATAGTCACACAGCTCAACTGCAGCAGAGCAAAAAGAGGATCTTGAGTTAATGAGCTATAGAGTATGGGGTGAGAAAACGGAAACAAAAAATCCTCTTGCATTTCTAATGGTGCAGAGAGACAGTAACTTACTGAAATTTTCCTCTTACTAATCAATTCGTATTTAATTTTTGTGTCAAATATTATTTTTTGGGGGTTATATAATTTATAAATTTATGTATATGGTAATAAAGTAAATATTACAGAACTGAAACCATCTCCAAACTTTGTAATCCTTGGATAAACTTCCTTCTACAGCTTATCTAAGTGTGGTTTATGATGTTAACAGATGCCATGGAGGAGTTTAGTAGAAGAGTATTTTTCCATGTCTTTGTGCATTAACTGAATTAAAAACATGAACAAGTTTACAGGGGTTAAGATTATTATTAATCCCTGTTTGAGCCAAGTGCTTGCTCTAAGCTTCTAATAAATTAAGAATTCTAATTGTTGATTGCTTTTCAGACCTGCCTTTCTGCAAAAAAATTTGCTGGAGGATTGATACTGAGCTTGCATCCCTTACCGTGTTTGTACAGCTCTGAACTCCTGCCTCAACAGCTCTTACCCTGCTGCCTTCAGGTCTGCTATGTGCTCCTTCTGAATCCCTTTTCAGTCCTTCTTTCTCATGGATGAAGCCTGATGGCTTACTAAAAACCCAGTTTCTGTCATTTGCTGTTCTTTCCCTCCTCCAGTCCTAGTTTGCAGGGGATTTAACATTGCTTTATGTTCATGCTGGGATAAGTAGTGGAGACTAAGCCAATCCGGTCTCACACAGTACCTGTGCTCAGTTCTCCTCCCACAACAGAAGAAAGAAGAGGAAGCTCTTGTAAAGCAAACTAAGATGGCATGCTGTCAAATTTGGATCAGCATCATTCCCAAGATAATCTCACCTATCTGAGACAACTTTTTGAGCATGCAATGGATCACTGAACTCCTAGCATGTGAAAAGTAATTCCAGCTGAGCATTTACTTCTTAGAATGAATAGGTTTTGGCAGTGGTAGTCTGTCAAAGAGGCAGCTACTCTAAGCTACTCTATATTGGAGATTAAAGGGTGTTTTTTCAGCACAGATGAGAACATTTTCTTCAGGTTCTCAGCTATCTTTGGAAGGGCCTTTTTTCTAGTTGTACTTCTCAAGCAAGTGGTTAGCAAAAGCTGACATCATTTAATTGGCTCAAAGTAACTTCATATCATTTAGGAAAGACATTGGTTTAATCTACCTTTTTTTCTTTCTTAATTAAATTTGCCACAGTGATATATTTGCACTATTAAATCTTCTTGAATTTGCAAGAAGATTTAAAAACCAATGTATTTTTAGAATGACTCATTTTCAATCAATCATCTGAATGGGCCTGCCAGGAGAAAGCAGGCTATTGACAGCTCAGCAGGGACAGCATTCTCCCAGAAGAGAATATATATGGTTTTATGAAATGTACACTGTGTTAATCCTCCAACTCAGCTATACTAAGCAAAAGTTAAAGCTCAAAAGTAACTTAAAGTGTCTTAAGACCATCAAAGGGAAGGATATTTTCATTGTCTGATAAAGGTGTTTTTTAAAAAACCTACATAGCTCTCAGAACAACAGACAGATCCCTTTGCTTTCCAGGTCTTTCACCCAAAAAGTGCAAGATAATCCAGAATGAGTTTTGTAAGTAGTTCAGTAGTCACTACTGAGTGGATTGTCCAACAACTCTGAAAAACTGTTCTCTGTCTTTAGTCACTTGTCTTCTGGAAATTGGAGACCTGTGCATACTGCATTTCTGTTAACTTGCTCTCCATGGACTTCATGCAAAAAAGCTGATCTAACTACTATTTTGTGAAAAATATTTTCTTGCCTTGGATTTCCTTGTTCTACTTTCTTCCCTTAACTAGAAGACATTTGTATTTGTTCTCTCCCGCTTTCACTGACAACCTACTTCCTGCTTACAAATGTGGAGAAAGAGTGAAAATCCACCCTCTTACAATTGTGTTTATCTTAATTTCTGTCTTGTTTCGCACTTTTTCTCTGAGTGGTAGTGCTGAGATTTTGAATGAAGGCTTAACAGATTTTTCAAAGTAATCAAGAAAAAAGTTCCAGCATTTCTTAGGTAGCTTTGAAAATTACAGCCTGGAAATGCTATTCAGAATGGGCTTTACTCCCTGCAGGTATTTTTTCAATAGTAATATGAAGTTGCCATTTCAGATTACTACTTTCTTTATAATTTGCATTCATCTGTGGCCTATATATTTGCATAAATCTGTGGTATTTTTCACTTTATAAAGTGAAACAATGAATAATCTGTTTCTAACAAAATGATTACATTTTGCTTGAAGACATGAAGTATTCCAAGGACCAGTGAAGAAAAAGAAAACTCAGCTTTGAGCCTTGTGTAGTACTTGTGCTGAATTAAAACCTCAATCGTAGAATTCCTTGATTCTTTCCCTTTTTAAGTCCTTTACAATATTTCCTTTTGTGACAGTCATCATGATGACCACAGAGCATTTCTGTGTTGTCTATGAATTGCTTCTGTTCCTGCTAATGTGGATGCTTACATTCCTGTAAGACTGGGAGTTTCTTAGGAGAGACAGATGTTTTTGACCCATCAGCAGCTTAACAAGTAAAACTACAAACAGGCAGGTTGTAAGAACATTGTGACCAAAAGTTGACTGTATTGCTCAATGACTGAAGGTAAACGCTCTTCATGGGTTTCTTCACATAGCAGCCACAGAGACTAGAGAAAAAAAAGACACTCACATATTTCCTAGGCCAATACTCTGGGCAGAATATTATCTATGCAGATGGTAAATAAAAATACTTGTGGTTATGTGATGCAGATCTAGACAAAGACAAGGGCTCTTGTGATGTGGCCTGAAAATCAAGGCATGTCTTGTGATTTGTATGAGCTTTGCCCAGTTCCTTCTGACAACATTTTCAAAGTACATGTTCTTATAGTGCAGCTGCTAATCAAGGACTGGCTTGTATTCAGGCCTCACAGAATAATGCTGTGAACAGGATTACAGAGCATGGATCCTCCCACCTGGAAGCTATGGAAAACTCCCAGGTCTTAGTTTAGCACAGATTACTAACTAGGCCTGCTTCTCCAGGCAGACAAAATTACTTCCTGGTCCTTCTGCTGTGATTCTTTATTTCCATTCATTAATTCTGTATCCTTTTGACTAACAAGGACAAATAACATCTCAACCAAAACCTGATGCAAGAGTGCAGGTTTTGTACATGGTTTTAATACTGCTACAGAGCAGGCAGATTCATCACTACATAGGAAATAAAATTGCAAAAATAATTTAAAAATAATAGCTTATTAAAAGAATGGTACTTAAAAAGCTCTCATGGAAAATGGATTGCTTAGCTCATCTTGTACAGAATGCAGCTAATTCTTTGACCCTTACAACCTTACATGCAGATGCAGTGAAGTATAAGTCTGTACTAAGTAGTGAAGTCATTTGCTGACTTCAATATCACTGTGGCTTGACCTGATCTTTCAGTAGAGGAAGTACAGCAGAATGCTGATCCCTTCCTTGAACAAATATTAATTACTTTGTTCTCTGGAAACTGTAAATTGGAGTCCCTGATAAGCTAAGCTTTTACAAGCTTTAGGGCCTTAATAATTTCCATGTCAGTTTGGAAAATCCGACCCTTTCCTGTTTGCAATACTATTGTTTCCAATGTTATGTACACATCAGTCTGTCACCACCCACTAAGGTTGTGACAATAACCTAAAGGGTTTTTTATTCTTCAAATCCAGGTAGTTTCTTCAGTTTCAACTTCTGAACTGGAGCTGCTTAGGTATGAGACTTTTGAGAGTACTCATCAGGATCAATACATTTCTTAAAATTTATATACAAAAGAAACAACCTACTATAACAAAGTAATGTTAAACACAAACATTTTGGAAGTACAACTGAAGAAACTGCTGCTGCCACCTGTTCTAATTCCAGAGTGGAAGAAGGTAGACTTGGAGAGCCCATGTTGAATGACATTACTCTAGGCATTCATTTTCATGCAGGCAAGAAGAAGCAGTGGGCAATTATGCCCTGATTCCTGCATGAAATACCACTGGACCTCACAAACATGAAACATCAAAGGCATCTGGATACGTTCCCTCGCAGGCTTCAGTATAAGGGCATGTACTACATGCAATGCTGAGCACAAGAAGGAAGGCGCTGGAGGTTTCTCTCAAGGTATAAAAGCACAGTACAGTGCCTTCTTAAGTGAAGCTTGAACTTGGGGACAAGAGAAGACACCTTGTAGCAAAGGCATATTGATCTAAGTACCTTTCAGTTCTCCTTCAACTGGCATCTGTGGAGATGGAGCAAGTCAAAGAACTACCTGAGGAGCTGCATGTGCTTATACATTATTTTCTGAGCTCTCCTGTGGCATTTTTTCAAAAGATGGGTATTTGCTCAGAAGTCATTCTGCTGAAATAAACTGGGACCTGCACTCTTTGAAAAATTCAGATGCAAGACTGTTGAGTGCATGCATTATTGTTTGGTATAGTGCCATAGGTAGTTCAGTATAATGCAAGAAAGTAAACCCCAGGGAAGGACTTTTCACTTCAGCAGATTTATCCCAGAAACATCACAGTCTTTGGAATGCTCTGAAATCCTTAAAAACATTCACTTTAGAATGAAAGAATCTTCCGGATTTTGGACTAAGTAAAAGGAATCTTATCAAAGGCAATGAGAATTCTTCCACAATGCTTCTCATTCTCTTCTGAGTTTTCTGACAAGATGAAAGAACATGAAAAGGGAATGTGTTTGTTGCAGTTTTTCAGCAGCAGCATCAAAAGCATTTGTGATCTTTTGGTAAATATTTCAGCTTTATTTTGGTAAATATTTTATGTCATTTGAGGGTTTACTGTGTCCTCTTTGGTGAGGAAACTTGCCAGTCAAAAGTTTCTTTTTCCCATAAATTGGAGTGAAATTAAATTCCCCTCTGGAAACTGATGGGGCAGGGGGAAGAAAATGAAAAATTAGAAAATGCTAATTTCATCAAGATATTATAAAAAAAACCCCAAAGAAACTAATACTTAATCCTTTACTGTTGAGAAGAAAATACTCTTTTTTCTTCCAGGCAGCTCCATTAACAGGAAAAGCTAAGAGCAAACACCAAAACCAAAATAGGAATGTCCCTCACAACATCTGCTAATTGTCCAGAGGCCAGGATCTGCCTTCTCCCTTATGAAAGAAGACACCAGTAGAGATATGAGAGAAAGGAAAAAAAAATTGTAATTTTTCTAGAAGGCTGTTTTGATGCACAAAACATCAACTGGTACAATGTTCCACAGCACACCTAACAGACACACTTGACTAGCCTGCTCCAAGTTAATTTTCATTTACCAGCTTCTAGAAAAAGATACTGCTTGCACAGACATGATCAGTTATTTCCTACTGTTGTAGCTAGCATCTAGCCTAAAATGTGTGATTTATGGCTGTCTAATTGGCACAATTTTTATCCATTTTTATCACAACCAGATAGCAAGACTCAACTGCACAGCCAATATATCCCAGCCTCTTTATATAACTTGCACCATGCATTGTTCCCTGATTAAAGGTATGGGAACTCTTCTCTCTCTTGGACTGATTCTTTTTGGCAGGAAAGCAGGCTTATTTTCTATGTCTCAATGTGATTATCATCAACATACTGTCTGTTTGACCTCTCATTTTCACTGTTCTGTACCTTCAAGAGACATGGAAATCCTGGCAGTTTATGCTGTTAGCAGGAGCACAGTGTTCAAAAGACACAGTTACATGAATAGCATTTTGTTTTAATAGTATGGAAGAGAAGAAGAAGTCAGTCTCACTATTTTTTAGCTACTCTTGGTCAGGAATTTTTTGATTGCATGTATTTTCCCCTAGCAAAGACACAAAAATTTTCTGAAGTTGTCGACAGAAAATATTTTCCATAAATAGAAACCTGTTTATCATTCAGAAGCAATTTTTACTAGGAAATACAACCACTTCTGCTGCAAAACTGAATTCTTAAAATGTCTGAAGTTTTCAAATTCTTCCATCTCAAAAACAATGATACTTCATCCTATTTCATCGCAAAGTTGTGATGCCATTTTTTTTCCTACTTGTTAGAAAACAAGAAGAACAACATTGAGTTAGAGGTGGTTTAGTTACCCTCTTGTTCATATCTTCCTAAGAATATCCCTGAACTTCCTTTTAACTTTATATATTTATAGATGTTTCCATTAGTTCTAATAAATGAATAGCTGCAAAATGAATGACGTTCTCATGACCAGGTCAACACATTCTGTAGCAAATAATGATTCTTCTAACCTGTTCACTTCAGAATTTGGTATTTCAAGACATTCCTCAGTTCTTTATCCCTATGAATTCCTTCATCTCTGTCCAAATCTATCCCTAGAGTCCTGTCTTTTTGCTTTATTTCTTAGAAAACACCTGCAGCATTGCCTTCTCTACACATGAGTGCTCTGAAACACCATCCCAATGCTAAACATAAATAGCTTCGTATGATCTGAACTCTGTCCCAAACTGTGTAAACCTGTTTGTTGTGAAAGGTAAAGCATACACAGCCAGGGAATGCTGGACACCTTCATGTGTTCGCGCAACGCACTCAGCCAGAGAAGTGCAAACCTTCCTTTATACACAAACGTTGGATTCACATTCAGTTGCAGAAGCAAACAGTGTAGAACTGCAAGACTATTTTCCTCCCCCTTAATTTTTCTACCTTTTATGACCGAGGGTGTCTGGGTTTTTTGATGTGTTGGACCTGACAAACATATAAATTACTTTAATACTCTCTTTGATTGTGCAATCTTTTGATATTAAAGTCAAACTTCAAAGAAAGTTCATAGCTTAAAAATAATGTTCCAAATCTTACATGAACCCTTTCTTTTGACTTTCTTGTTTTTTCTTCTAAACAATGATATTTGTCAATTAAGCATGAAGATGTTTTTATTACTTGGAAACTGCACTTTTCTTACAATAAGACTTTTGTTCACCAGTAATAAACAGAACACCTCACATAGGTTGATGCTAAAGATAGTCTAATAGTCCCACATGGATCTAATCTGCAAGGCAGGACTCTCCATAACTCTAAAATTCACTTCTCAATTTCCTCCCTTCCTGTTGAAGCATACTTGGTAAATGTGTCCTCAGGGAACCTGGAATGAAGCTTGTCTTCACAGATGTTATGAAGAAATATGATTAAGGGGAACATTTCCAGAATAACCTCTTTTTTCTCCTCTTATGATATTGTCATCAAGAACTGTTTTTCCTTGACAACATTCCCAACCAGTTGCTTTGGAGTGAATGGGACTGTGCATAAATTCTTAGCAATAACTAAGGGCTTGTTGGAAGAAAAGGAAGAGAATCAGACAAGAAAAAAAAAAAAAGAAAAAGAAAAAAAAGAGAAGAGAGGAAAAAGCATGAATGCTTCAAGGCTGTAGATTGGAGGAAGAGGAGAGTCCTATAGGCAGCAAGCATGAAAAAAATTTTCCTTAGTCTTCCTTCATTCTGTCTATCACCCTGCACAGCTGCAGAAAATTAAGACTTTCTGAAGACAGTGTCAGGACCAGAGACTCAAGTTCCTTTTGGGTTTTTTTTGTTTGTTTTTTTTCTGACAGAAGGCAGAAAAGGAAATGCCTAGTTGTTTGGCAGGTTGGAATTTACAGGTTATAACTTTTTATTGTGCTTTCCAGACTAAAACCAAATCATCTGGAACCTGCTGAAAGCAGAGGCACCAGCTATCAGTGGTTAGACATGCTGGAGGAAATAAAGAGAAGGCCGAGGACTGCCTGTTTCAATGGGGAGGAGCTCCAGGAAAGGAGACGTGAAGCTTTGTTCAGAAAATTGAGGCAAAGCTGAATAGGTTAAATTCATAGAATCATAAAATGTTAAGAGTTATAAAAGTTCTTAAAGATCATCTACTCCCAGCCCCTGCTACCTTGGGCAGAGACATCTCCCACTATATCAGGTTGCTCAAATGCTTATCCAGCCTGTCCTTCAACACTTGCAGGGTTGGGACATCCACAACCTCCCTGGGCAACCTGTTCCAGTGTCTCCCCACCATCAGGGTAAAGAATTTCTTCCCAATATCTAACCTAAATTTCCCCTCTTTCTGTTTGTACCCAGTATTCCTTGTCCTGTCACTACAACTCCTGATAAAGAATCCCTCTCTACCATCCCTGTAGGACCCTTCAGATACTGAAAATTTGCTCTGCAGTCTCCACACAACTCTCTTCTCTAGGATGAACAGCCCCAACTTTCTTAGCCTGTCTTCATAAGCAAGGTGCTCCAGCCCTCGTATCAAATTTGCAGCCCTCCTCTGGACTTGATCCAACAGATCCATATCCTTCTTATGCTGGCGGCACCAGAGCTGGATGCAGTATTCCAGGTAGGGTCTCACAAGAGCCAAGCGGAGGGGCAGAATCCCCTCCCTCATGTAGCAGTGTCTGGGGTTGCCCTGACCCAGGTGCAGGATCTGCACTCAGCCTTGTTGAACTTCATGGGTTTTGCACAGCCCCACCTCTCCAGCCTGTCCAGGTCCCTCTGGATGGCATCCCTTCCCTCCAGCCTGTTGACTGCCCCACAAAGCTTGGTGTCGGTGGCAGACTTGTTGAGGGTGCCCTTAATCCCACTGTCCATGTCACTGGCAAGATGTTGAACAGCATCAGCCTCAGTACTGACCCCTGAGGGACACCACTGGTCACTGGTCTCCACATAGACAAGGAGCTGTTGACCACAACTCTTTGCATGTGGCCATCCAGCCAGTCCTTTATCCACCAAGTGCTCCATCCTTCAAAGCCATGTCTCTCTGATTTGGAGACAAGACTGTCATGTGGGACAATGTCAAACACTTTGCATCTTGTCTTTAACTTCCTGTGTGCACTATCCAGATCTCATTAAACAACACCAGTTGGCTTTGTATTCAACACA
Source organism: Pardalotus punctatus (assembly GCA_013400915.1). NCBI lineage: Eukaryota > Metazoa > Chordata > Aves > Passeriformes > Pardalotidae > Pardalotus > Pardalotus punctatus. The sequence continues at coordinate 125,085 of VZTX01023486.1, forward strand.
ATACTGCCAAATGGGGACAGGGCTCCTCTAACTCAGAATTAAGAATACTTTTACCAAGCAACCATGCTGTATATGCTTAACAACTTTCAATGAGAGCAAAAGATACCCTATACATAACACTACTTCACTGAAAGCACCATTGTAGGAGAATGATCTGTGTCATAATGTAGATTTGTTACACTTACATATAAACACTACTTGAATGTCATTTATGGCTCATTTCTTGTCTTGTCTCCAAAAAAAATTGATTATATGGAGAAGTAGCTTCCTAAATAAAACCACAGTGTCTTCAAACTTGTTTAAACAAGCTAGGCCACACAACATCAGTCAGTTAAGTATATATACATATCTGCTGCCTATTGCCAACTCAACACAGATGTTTGATGACCAGAATTTTAATAAAAATCCTCAGTGGAGCCATCTGGATGAATCCCCATACTTGTTCCAAAGAAAGAAAAAGGTCAGCTTACCAGCTTTTTAGGTAAGCTCTCATGACCCTGCTGAGTATGACCACATTGTCTCTGTATTCTTATTCACATGAGCAGAAGCTGACTTGATTGAGGAAGTTTTTTTACATGCAGTCATGCCTGATCGTCACTCTGATATGAGCTGATCAGGGCCATTAGGCCAGAATTCCTAAACAGGGAAGCATATGACGCAAGAAGTTGTGCTAGCCACCCTCACTGAGAAAAAATAGTTTTTTGGTGTTTCCTGTGGCATCTGCAGACATGATGGCAGCTAGGAAATGAGCATTGTAGTGGTCAGGTAATGTTACCCAGCCCTCTGCCCATTAGGTGCCAAGCCAGTGGAAATTTATGTCACACACAGTTTAATATGTAATGACTAAACTTGAAATAAGAAAACCCTGTTGAACAGTAGGCATTTTAAACTATTTCTCCAGCTCAGCCTTGCAATTAATGCCAGTTCTCTCATACAAGAGTTGCAAGCCATATGCACTGTCACTTTGTGGGCATTTACTTTTTAAGATTGGGCCGACAAGATTGGTCTTTAATTTTCTTAAATTAGTCTGAAAAACTGCAAATATTACTTCTCCATCAATGTCATAGTCCTAAACTGCTTCCAGTTACTCTGATTAAAAATTTATACTTGAAGTTCCATGGTCTGCAGTATGCAATAGCCTGAAACATCACATTGAGAGAGACATATAAAATGCTTATGCCATCAAGCCATTGAAGATATTCAGCTGTCTTTAGAGCGTAACTAACTACATATGATTATTCCTAGTGAACTGACTGGAGCTGAGTCTGTAGCCTAGAAACATGATACTGAAAGAGCAGCAACATCAGAAAAACAAGTTTACTGTTTGAATTCTCCAGGTTCTCTTATTTTCCCATCTATTTCTTGATCATATCAGCTCACATCATAACAAGGGGAATGTAGGTAGTAAGGGAACAGGAAATAAGAAAGGGAATGCAAAATGGTGAGGGTATGTTCTTGTCTTACCTCTCAGAGGTCTGTTCTACTAGTCTGTTATGACCTTACCAGCCACGCTTAATATTTGCCCCACCAGTTCCTCACATTTTGCATTTTTATAGCATCACATCTGCATTTTTATTAGTAATTTCATCTTCAGGAGAATTTCCTTTCTGCTGATGGAAGTCTTCACAACTGTGGAGAAAAGTGCAAGCTTTTACTACAAATGTTACCCTAGAGGCTCAAAAGCTAAAATACCATCATATAAACAGGGAAGAATATGTATGAGACACGTGATAAAGCAATGAAAAACATTCTTTAAGAACAACAGAATACTTGAAAGCAAAGTATAGATCTGTTACTACATTGGAAAAGAGAGTAAACAGTGGGTGATCCAAACAAATATTGCACATTTTCTCTCCCTGTAATCTTCATGAAACTGTCACCATACAACATTACAAGGCAAGAAAAAAATGGCTAAAATAAGGAAAAGAACAGGATAAAAATAGTGTGAGAGCTGGCCAAGTCTGGAGAAACTCATCCTTGGGTGGTAAAGGAAAGAACCAGAGTAATCATAAAGATTACTATTTCTGAGAAGTAGTAGAGGAAATGCGAAGCTCTGTGAAAATGCAGGGCAAACATACATCTACTTTTGTAAAAGAGAAAAAGTGACCCTTTGAGAACTCTGAGGTACTCACTCTAACTTCAGCCACAGAAACCACAGAATTTGGGATTAAATAAAGCTCACTGTAGAGGAAAGGAAGACAAAGACAGGAAGAAGGCATTGGTCAAGGATGGAGTAGCTGGCCTCACTTGTAAGGGTACACTCAGTGGGTATAATACGTACCAGTTTCAGTAAACCTGCACGTAACTTCCCTGTTAGGACACAATGAACGTATGGTTCTAGGGAGCTATCTAGGGAACAGAGAGCTGGCTTGGTGGTGGTTTATTTGTTTTTTAGAAGAAAGTTAGAATAGTTATTGAAGATTCACTGTAATTTGTGGGGAGAAATGCAAATTGGTTCCTATGGGGGTCTGTCCTGTGCCTTGTGTTATTCATTTGTTTCATTAGGGACCAGGAAGATGAAGAGAAAGTGCATTAACAGTATTTGCAGATGGCACAGACTGAAAGGGGCACTCAGGAGGACTGGAACAGAATTCAAAATGGTCTCTGTAAATTGGACAGATGGCCTGGGGTCAACAAGATGAAATGCCACAGAGACAAGTGATATATTTTGAGGGGGGGAAACCAAATGTCATACATGAAAAAGACAACCAGATGGCTAGTAGAATGTTAGGAGGTTTGAGGGTGAAAATAATTCACAAAGAGTAGCAACATTCCACTGCATCTCTTTTGGGATGTGTTAATAAGAATATTGAATAGACACTCTAGGGGAAGGGAAAAGGTTTCAGCTTCAGTACTGTGTCCACAATGGAGCACTATATTTTGAGAAAAAATAATTGTGGTCTGGATTAGTTCTTGTCTGTAAAAATTACTTAAGAGATATTAGAAGACATGGCAGTACCCACTTGGCCTCCCACTGAATTCATACGGCAATCCTCAGGTATAAGGCTTGACAAGTGACAAGATTTCTGCTTCCCTAGATTGTACCTCTTTGGACATGTTTTTAATATTGTTGATCATTTTAGTCTGGCAGCTAGCATAAGGATGTCTTTAGGTTCCAAGCTTCAGTAAACAAGACATTTTTCTGAAACCTGGAAGGCCTACATTCTGCATCCCTCCCTCTCTCCCTCCCTCACTTCCTCAGAGTATTGCCTTGTCCTATAAAGAAGTCTTCAAAACACTACTCCTTACTTGCCACATGATCAGCAATATTCATTTCGTGTCTGCCTAAGACAAGTACACTTCAAATAAGTTTAAGTGGCTTAGCCCTTCTTCCCTCTACATGTGCTTTTTATACCTTCTTTTTTTGCAAACAATTCCACTGCTTCACTTCCATTTCACTTCCAATACAGGATTGTGCTCTTCGTAGAAGCAAGAACTTCAATGGCATTTCAAAGCCACTCTATCTCTTGGTCAGGGACACTACCTTCTTCTATTCTTGATAGACAACTGATCTTTCTGGGATTTGTTTTCCCTTTAAGAACACATCATAATTTTGTTTTGCTGTTATTTTCCTGGAGTTGAGCATGATCACAGCCAAAGTTTCCCTAGGAAGAAGAGCTGGATACTCATAAAGTGTCTACATTTTTTGGTTGTTTGGGTTTTTTGTGGGTTTGTTTGCTTGTTTATTTTTTAAATTCTTCCCCCAGTTTATCATCAGCCATGGAAAACAAAAGTATAATATTCCCATCATGAACTATGAGGCTTTTGAACAACTTTGAAGGCTTTCCCAGAGCAAAAAATAGGACCTTTTAACCAAGACCAGTTGCCCTTTATATAGAGTTCAGTATTTGTGTGTCTGTTTTCTACTACACTTTATTATCAGAAATCTAATTAATCAACAGCATCATGCAGAATATACGCAGCTACAGTAAATGCCAGAGACACACTCAAGTGCCAAATTTAACCAGTCTTTTCTGATGCTGAGAATAAGCATGGGAAATTACTCCCAGCAGCTAAATCTTAGTTTGATTTTTCAGAACTGTACGAACTGATGGCTCTAAAGATGATGGACATGCTGCTGGCGAAACC
>VZTX01023487.1:0-18649 GCA_013400915.1 Pardalotus punctatus
GTGGGGGATTCTCCAGCCTCGCCATCTTCCTCCTCCTCTGGCTCACTGTCTTTAGGAGGGAAGTCAACCTAGTTTATTTTGTGGATTTTCATATTAAATGGGGACTGGGTAACTGCCACAATTACATGCTTAGAAAATACTTCTCTGCTAGTTTAACAGTTTTGTAGTCTTGTTACTTTGTTATACTAGAATGTGCATGCATAATTCTTTGTGAAAAAGTACACCAGGTTCCAAGCTTTACAACTTCTAACTGAAAGTCTTGATTTGTAAAAGTTTACTGCTGGCAATTTTCATTGTTGTGGTTGTATGATGTTTGTTCTATCATATCCAAAATTACTTCCTTACAGAAACTTCATTTGCTTTGTTTTTGCATTCAGCTTTCTATTTAAGCAAAGAAAGATATTTTTTGTTTGTTTGTTGTTTATTGCTTATGGTAATATTTCTATCAAATGACTTGCTGTATTGTTTTCAGATTGATATTAAAAGTTAATACTGCCTTGAAGGAAGAAATTTGTTTACTGTAGTTAATTTTGTTTTTCTCTTTTGCAATATGTTTGTTAGAAGTTTTCCTCTAAAACTTGACAGCAAAATCTGTTTTTCTAGTGAAAGATTAAGCCTAATGCTTTTTTCATGCTTGCCTGAATTTATGTTCTTATTTTATATTCTGTGCTCACTGAGCTGTTTCACTGTATTGCTTAAGCAAATGGAAATACCCTGTTTTTTTGATGTATCTCAGATAATCAGGATAGTAGTTATGAGTAGTGTGAGTTGATACATGTACTTAGAAATAATTTTAATAAATTTAACCGTGATTGTGAGCTTATGCTTGGTGTCTTAGAGAAACAAATTCAGACTCCTTTTATATTTTTTTTTCTCATAACTTTAGATCTTTAGACTCAAACTGCTTATTTACTTGATTACCTATCTTTGCTTAGATCTCTAACCTTTTAGATGGAAACTCCCAAAGATAAGTAAAATCTGAGTAATTCCTTTTTAAATGCACATACTGCATTTGGCCTAGATTAATCCATTCTAATTTGGACATGTAAGTTATGAACTTGCATCCAGTGTTTCAGTGTTAATGGGAGGTGGTGCTAAGGATTATCTTCCAGTGGGAAATAGCAGCCTAAACAGAATCTGGATTAAGCAAGGTCAATATCAGCCTGTATCAGTCTTAATTCTGTTATAAAGCACAAGATATCAAAACACATTTACATGGTATCTGTCTTCCCATGTAGACATCTCTGCACTTGACTTGGAAATTGGAGTATACACTGTCTTTTTCCTCGCAATTATTATTTGAAGGAAGACCTAAGGGCATTTCATTAGGTTGCCACCTTCTATGATTATAAAGTCATATAAGGACGTTTTGTTAGTACTTACACTGTTTCTGCTGTGTTAAGTAACATACCCTTGCTGATTATTTTCTTTGCCGGAAGAACTCAAATGCGATAAATAAAGTGCACAGCAAGTGTATATTTGGTCCCTCTTTTGGCAGTTACTTTGAATGTTTTTGAGCATGTTTCCCCTAGCATAGGACAGTTACCAGGCAGGCAGACCTTTGGAAGAGAGTAGAGTACCATTTCCTTTATTTCTGCCACTTGGAGTTTCTTGTACAGAAAGATGAGTTTGGACAAAAATAGGAAGCATTAAAGCCATCTGCTACCAATAAATTGTCACATCCTTAGTAGATGTAGGATGTGCAGCCCAGACCTCTTGGTTGACAAGTTACTGCAGTAGAGTAAAAAGTGTATCCAGCTGTTTGTAATACCAAATACTTCTCTATAGTCTTTAAAAAATTGTACTATTTAAAAGGCATTATGTAGAAAATAGAGAATAATAGTAGAGGGAGTCAAAGTTTGGAGTTCTTCCAAAAGAGAGGAATAAGAGAATTTATATCCTTTGCTGTTTAGGGTCATGAGTCTTCTAAATGCCTGAATACTTCCAAAAAAAATAAAGGAAAACATGTAGAACAGTATTGTTTAAAAACCCCAAACAACTTGACAGCTCAAACACCTACCATAGATTGGAAAGAAAACGTATCCACAGTGCAAATAAAATAGCAATAGCCTTTCCATATTGCATAACAACTGTTGTTTACTCACTTTAATTCTGTTTCTGTGGATAAAGAGCTGGTAATCATGGCTGACATTTTAAAATGCATTAACCTCTGTGTTACTTACAGCTCTCTCTAAGTCTGTCAGACAAATTAAGGTCATGCAGTTATCCTTTGAAACTTGGGAATTAGTTTTTTTTTATATGTGTTTCTCTTGGTGAGCTGATCTCAATTTGCCACATAGCTCAGCCATTGCACGTAATTTTCAATCAGGATTGGGTAGGCTCAGGTGCAGTGGTTCTTCTCAGCAAGAGTTCATGCAAATCTCTGCGACTGCTGACTTTTATGACACAGAAATAAAGGAAAGAATTTATAAGAAAGATATCCAAGTACCAGGAGATAAAACCACCAATTTGGAAATGCTGAATGTGTGAAATCAACACATACAAGTACTCAGGGGCAACCATTAAACCACAGCTATAAAGTAGAGAGTAGATTTATTTCATTACCTTGCTGGCAAGGCTGGGTGGCAGAGATACACAGGCTCTGTCTGGTTCAGCTCATCCTAGCAGAGGGTGGGGGCCTCAGTGCCTTCCCCCATATAACAAAAGGCTTTGCACATCTGTTTTTTACCTCTCCATGTGATTTCTGCTTCTCAAAGGGTGAGCAACAGTAGGCATAGGAAATGGGAGTTTTCCCCACTGGAAATTTTAGCATTCCCAGCTGCAAGGTCATCTTGAGCAAAACTGTTCCTTCTTCCTCGCCAAATCTTCTGGATTTAACTCATTTATCCCGTACACTGAGTGTATGTAGAAGTTCTTACTGGGCTTTTTCCATCCGTGTATGTATAGACACTACCTAGAAAACACAGTGCAACATGACACAGCCTGCTTTTGGAGAAGTAAAAAATGTTTCTGTCAGATCAGTTAACCTGGGAAAATGAGCTGCCTGGTCAGTTTGTTACATCAGGATAGGCAGAAGGATCTACATGCGCCTGTATGCTCTGAGATGCCATCATCAGGAAATAAGATACTTAAAAGCAGTTCAGGTGATCTTCTTCACTTCTACCAAGCCTCTGTTTTCAACAGTGCAGACGTAAGAACTAATGAATATTCTGAATGTTGTTTCCTGCAATCCATCAGAGTTCCTTACCTTTGGAAGACTTTTACATTGTTTCTGGCTTTCTGGCATTGCTAGTAAGATAAATCAAAGAAGAAAAGAGCAGGCTTTGTCCTAACACAAATTTTGGAAGGAATGCTTATTTCAGCTTGTAATGATAATAGAATACATCAGAGCTAGGATCATAAGGGTGATATGCTCACTTCATTCAACAAGAGCATAGGTGTTGTCAAGTTACCTGTGAGCTACTTTATGGCACTGTTATCTTACTGCATACAAAGGAAAAGGCCCTGGTAAATAGTGGAATAAGGGGAAGAATCATGGCTTTATAGAGAAGGGAGAATTTGCTCTCAAGTGCTGTGCAGTAGTCACATCTGTGCAAAATTTTAATGCAGAAGACATGACCATTTACTACTTAATAAAACAGATACCAAATTTTAAGAACAGGACAAATATTTTTTTTCTGCCACATCTTACATATACAGTAACAAATACATTAGGTGACAATTACAAGGGCACACTAGGAAAAGCTATCTTTACACAATGTAATAGCATTTTCTAAGATCATGGTCATAATATGTATGTTGAGTGACAGAACACCAAACAACTGTGTATCATTTGACTTTTCCTTTGAATCTAGAGAGTTTTTTATGTATGTTTTTGCAAGAACACAGATATCCTTCACAAAAGCTGGATGATGTGCCTTTGATCTTGTCCTCCTAGTTACTTCTCCCCAAAAAAGGTGTGTAAGTTAAAATACCCTGTGGTGCTAATCCATCCCAGCATGGACAAACCACATTACAAACAATGTGGCTGGCCATTGTTTCAGCAGCTATGTAGGGCAGGCAAGGGAGAATAACCTGCAGGAAAAGAGAGGAAAATGAGTGTCACTCTTAGAACATCATAAGTGAGCAGAGAGGCAGAAGTGACAGGATTTCAAAAAGGAGAGAGAACAGGCGTGGGCAAAGATGTGTGCCAAAGAAATGGAAGGTGTTTGATAGATTCCAAGGGAGACGAATAGCAGAAGCTGACACTGGTGGTGAATTCAAGCACACTTCAGAAAAGTTTTAAGAAAAACATCTTCCTGCTACCAAAGAAGCTCAGAAATGCAAGAACCAATAAACCAGGTAAGACATCTGGGAAAACCTTTCCTCCAGGTCAGAGTCTACCCTCTTCATTACTAATTAAAGTTTGGAAACCATCTGGAAATAAATCTTTCAGGGGATAAACAGGTTGTCTTTCTTGGATTCGTTGGTACATCAGTAAAAAGTAAAATCAGCAGACAAGAGTATAGATGGTACACTGAGGAAGAGTTAGTATAGGAGTAGTGTCACCACACAAATATATAGGAGTTCTTTGAAGGAAACCATAAACTCATGGAAAGAGTGAAATGGTGTTTTAGTTTTCCAAAAAACTTTTTACAAGGTCCCAACACTAGCAATGTCTGAAAAGACTAGGGGAAAAGCATCAGACCTATTAGAGAACAAAAGCTGGTTTAACAAGAAACGGAAAAATATTAATAATGTGCAGGGATCAACACCAAGATCCATGATGTTCAACATGCTATTAAAAGCAAGAAGGGTGCTTAGTGAGCTGATAACACTGATAGTTAACTATGAATCTGAAAATGAGTTCTCAGAATTGAAGAAGAAAAACATTTTAAGCAAGATTAAGTGGCAGATAACAGAATTTGATAAAAGCAAAACAATAGCTAGTTTATGTACAGATAGTTAGGTTGTAGTTTTCCCACGAGATGTCATTAAACTGAGAGCTAACTGGTGCAGCATATTATGAATATCAAAGCATAGACAAGCTTAGAAAGTAATTATGTAAATTCACAAATGAAGAGTCTGCCAGTATTAAGTACTGATTAGAGCCTTTGTCTCAAGGACAGTCTAATCCAAGGATGGAGAAAACTGAGGTAGATACCCCTGAAGCTTATCACTGTGTGCCTGCCATAGTCTCATACCCTTTCTGGTGACACACTAAGGGCAGCAGAAACATGCTGAATTTTGGTTTTTCCCTTACTTCAGTGTTAATGCTGCAATAATTAGAGAAACACTACTTAATACAGATTTCTTTTTTCCAAGATTATTTTTTGTTACCACACAGGACTAAAAGACTTTAGATCAAGAAAAGCTAAAGTACACTTCACCCATTTTTTAATTTTTCCCGTGAAAAATACCATCTAGAAACAATTCTTTTAACTTAATAAGGCATGAATGGTTTTACTAGTGTAAGACTCTTTACCCATATCACTTAGGGGTTTTTCATATGAGAAGTAATAAATATTTCAGAAGAGAGAATTAAAATGATATTGATTTTCTTTTCTTCAATTATATTTTTTATGTTAGGAGAGCTGTATTAGGGGTACGTGCCCCAAAAGTCCATGCTTTCCTGTTGTTGGGTAGCTGGCTGTGGGAGTGGTTTTACCCTGGTCAACAGCCAAAAATCCACAGGTCTGCTCACTCCCTCTGCTTCCCTGTGAGACATGGAGGAAGTGGAAAGCAGGCAAAAACTACTCTGGCATTGACACTGAAACTTTAATAGGGGAAAGCAAAGGCTGCGCATGCAAGCAAAGCAAAAACGGGAACTCATTCACTACCTGCCACTGGCAGGTAGATAACCAAATGCTTCCTGGGAACCAGGGCCTCAGCATGTGTAACAGCTGCTTGAGAAGGCAAATGTCATGTCCTCTGTCATATCTCATATCCCTTCTCTGAGGTTTTATTGGAGACAAGGATGCTCTATGGGATGTGGGAAATAAAGGGAATATTCCTTTGGTCAGTTGGAGACAATTGTCCAGTTGGAGACAATTGTCCTGGTTGGGTGGCTTTCTAATGTCATGCCCACCCTGAGTTTACTCTCTGGGGATTTAGAGCAGGAAAGAGAAAGCCTTGATGCTGTGCAAGTTTTGTTCAGCTGTGGCCAGAAGACAGCTCTGTTATCAACAGTTTCAGCCACAATTTTGAAGCAAGCACTGTGTGGGCTGCAGTGAAGGACACTGACTCATCCCAGCCAGACCCAGTACACCAATGTTTTGAAAGATGAGTCTCCTTTCCAACACTGGCCCTGAAACAAAAACTACAAAATATCTTTTTTTCCTATATGACTGTCATAAACATATCAAGCTTCTTGCCTACTGAGTAAAATTCTAGCAGACTCAAAAAGCCAGAGGCCTAAGTAATGAAAACAATTATTTAAGCAATACAATTCCTCCCCCTTACACTGAAAACACAATGCAAAATATATAATTTTTAAAGCATATATTATTCACTAGTTGGCACAGGTAAGGCAAATGTACTTCCATTGGGATTTTACAGTTTTTCAATTAATCTGTATTTGCCACTGGTAATTTTCAAGATTTGAGGTGTTTCTACAAATAAACACTTTTCATACAAGACGAAGCAGCAATATAGCCAGATTTAAGGCTGCTTTTCCATCTATCTTCCACAGATCTTAGCAGAAGATTAAATCTAACCTTCTACTTTCAGGTCTAGCTGGGAGATGGATCCATCATATAGTGTAAAATTTCATAATTACCTCTCTATCAATCAGTCTGCAAAAAAAAAGAGCTGAATTATCTATATATGTGGGAGGAAATCAAGCAAAACAAACTTCTAATAATTTTGTGTTACACAAATGGGATTTCAATATTATAATTTCCTTTAATAAAATTATTCATAAAGGAAAATTACCTCATGTTGCATAGTACTTTGAGGATGTACCTTAAAAGCAGGGATATATTTATACTCTATCTGATTAGAGTTAGATCAAAGGCACATAAGGCAGTGGTCCAACATGTTTGGTCATCCCGTTTGCTAGGACTTGGACATCAAAAAACAGATTCAAGCTTGGATCTGGTGGTGTAACTGTTGACTCATCTGTCAATCCAATGATTTCACTGACCAATGTAGCCTATATTTAATTTATCTAGAAAAATATATCTTGACGTTCTTATGGAGAAATGGAAGAACTATTTCTGCAATAGTAAAAAGGTACCAAAATTCGCTTGCTCCTCTTCACTGTAAGCCTGAGTAACAGGTGACTCCCAACCTCTGAAAAGGAAATTCCTGTAGCACAATGCTGAAAGCTACAAAAGGGTACAAGGCAAACTCCATGCCCCAAAATGCAGGGAAGAAAGTGAGGCAGCTGGGAAGTTATTTTAACAGGGGGAAGCCAGTCAGGAAACATGAAACGACACTTGCTGTGAATTTGTCAGGAAATTATTTATTTAAACTACTGGGCAATTAAACAAAAAGTACCAATAAAGGAAAACCTACATCCTGTTTATCAAAACTTGATAACTGAAGTAAAAATATTGCTTCCTTATCTCTGCTGTAGCACTAACAATGGTGAAGAAATAGCTGATAGCACATGTTGGCACTCAATTTCTTACTAAAATCGTCCAGTATCACCTAATTATAAAGAGTTATTCATTATAATCACTGAATGGAAGGGATAACAGAAACATGGTTAAAAGACAAAAATGCAGCATTGAATGAGACATGGTGCCGTGGTTTTACTGAAAGAGAGCAGACAGAGATTGTTGCTGAAAAGAATATAGCAGAAGGGATTTCTGGAAGCAGACGATATTAACATAGCATTTGCAAAAAAATCCTGTAAGTAGAAGTGAGATTTCCATACAGTGGTTTGGTGAGTAATTGGAGATCCTCAAGGGGAAAGATCTATATGGTACACCTGGCTAAAATTAAGGGCAATGGCAAAGCACCAGCATATTGAACCAGCAGCTTGATCATGATCTGTTATTTGGTTATCAACATACTACTAACATCGATTGATTGCTGTACTTTTTCTTTTGGAGAATAGTTTTAACCACTGACATGCCCAACTACGCAACTTAGGAAAAAGTGAGGTTCTAGTCTATTTAATTTTGCCCCTTTTTTATTACATCAAGTTGAGTTAAAGCCATTTGGCTGAGTTATTAAGTTCCAGGTCATGTTTAAAAGAGTAGTATTTTTCCATTACAGCAGTTCATAAGCTCTAAGTTGGTGTAGAGGTACAGAACTGACACAGCTGAGTCAACCGACCAAAACCCCGTCTTGCTCTATTACCCCTGCTCTCACCACCAATTTTATTCATTAGTGCCTGTGCTGATAGGCAACATTTCAGTCAAGGATATCTTACAACGGCTTTCTAAAGACCTCTAGCAAATCCAGTACATAGAAAGAATAATATAAAGTTCATATTAACTAGATAATCCTGGAGTGCTTAACACTCAGCAGCCTAACCTGTCCATCCATTTTCAGGCTGAAAGGAAATGGGTCCTGGAGTTTGGCGCCTGTGTCACCACCATCTGTGGAACTCCATGTTGCATGAAGAGTTCAGTCTATGTCACATGGAGCAGTTCTGTGCCTGCCACATAGCACTAGGACAAGGTAATGATGATACGATTGACACTCATCTCTAAAGATCTTTACCTTCTCCGGTTCTCTACTTAATGAATATTCATTAGGTTTGAAATGACTATTCATTAGGGATAAAAAAAATTGTCGGTGTTGACTTAGTTAGTTCAGCCCAATATGAAAACACCACTGGTCAAATACCAGCGGTAGAGTATTATGATTTGCAGCATTAGGTGGTTCAATGGTATCGGTAGAAAGCCATTAGCTATCAATATTTTAAAAGCAAATACAGACTGCAGGAGAGACAATAATTGATCTCTCGCCATGCTTGCACCACCCGAGCTACAGGAGTGTTTGTGGGTTGTGCAAATCTTCCTTTCGGCCGGAAGGTGTCACTTTCCCACCGTTGTTCGCAGGTTTGGGCCGAGCTCCTGTCAGTCCGCAGAGCCGCACAGTGCTTGGCGCCCCGCGCTGAGAGCGGCGGGCGCTCCGGGATACCTTGAGAACGGGGATACTCTGGGCACAGGGATGTCCTGAGAACCGGGATACCCTGGGCACAGGGATGTCCTGAGTGCCAAGATGTCCTGAGCAGAGGGATACCCTGAGCAGAGGGATACCCTGGGCACAGGGATGTCCTGAGCACAGGGATGCCCTGAGCACCGGGGCTGCAGCCACCAACCAGAGGCACACAGCTGGTCCTCCTGACAGAAATGGCAAAATGGCACTCACACTGCAAGTGTGCCCATCATTCTCCTGTCTGATGGTTTTAAGTGGTGTTACTGTTTTATATCTGAGAATTAGGCAATTATTCCTAAATTTCTACACTGATTTTGCTAGTCCTTTTTCTTTCTGCCGGCATTTGGCAATATGCACATCACATGAGATAGGACTTCTTTCTGTATAAAGAATTAAGTTACCTAAGTTTCAGAATTATTTTGTGTTTTTTAAAAACTACAGGAGAGAGTGCTGCTTCTGACAACTAACAGATGATAGGCAAGCATGAGACCAAAGGCAGCAATGCCAGTGAGAAGCGAGTGGGAGGTTGGAGGAGAACCACAGCAGCAGTGGATTCTCAGACCTGATGTTTTCTCTCCAAACATTGGGCACTTCGCTCAGCCTCCCAGCTTAGACATCTATTTATCCTACTCCGTCTGGATTTCATGAAGAGACAGAGAGAAATGCTTCCAGTAGCAACTCAGAGTTAAGGTAGACATAAAGTTGCCCTCTGTCTGTAAGGCAGCCTGAACTAAAGGACTTCTAGTTCAGCATCACAGGAAAATGCTGGAAGATAGCACCAGGATGAATCTGGACTACGCCTTCTATACTGGCTTTTTTCAACAAGGAAGGACAAGGATGCAACACTTGAAACATCAGTTTATATCAGTTGTAAAAGGTGCAGATCTCTTTTTCCCTGGCAAGGCTCTACTTGTGTCCATAACTGTTTTCCAGCATCACAGATTTTATTCAAAAGAAACACTCTGTGAGTATCAGATCTGCGCAAATATCCTTGCAAATGTTCTGGGGAGTAGCAGTTTTTAGATAATCACCTTCTGCAGAGCCTTCACACACTCTCCCTGTCAGATCCCATCATAATCACTGTGAATAACACCACTGTGTTATTCCAATATTATAACTCACTCTTGTCAACCATGTTAGTTCATAACACACTGTGCCAGTACAAAAGACATGACCTTCCAGATTGGAGTTAATGAAGCATTAGGCAAGCACAATAATTCTATAAAAGCAGAAATATGTAACATATATAATATATGCAGAAAAATCACTGCTTGCTTGCAATGATACATTGCAACAAAATCGCTCCTTATATATCAATTTAGGAACAACAGTAAAGTTCACTGAGTATGTTTGATCCTTTCCAATATGATAAAAAGAGTGGCAAATTCTTTTTCTAACTCATACCTATATTGAAAGGATATTAGAGAGCTCTTGAAATTCACTATTTATCTTAAATAGTGCCTTATGGAAATCTTTAAAAGTGTGTAAAAAACAAAAAGGAGAGCATTGCTCTTACACACCATATTAAATACCAGATTCTTACTACTTTTCTGTAGAGAATGAGGATATCTATTTTATAAGGTACAATAGGTCAAATCCAAAAAAATCCCATCAGCATACCAAAGTGTATTTAGACCCCAGAGCATCCAACTAGAGAGGCTGCAAAACAAGAAAGCCAGAAGTCCTGAGGAGCTCTCGGGAGCTTCTTCCTTTCTGAGAAAGATAGCAACTCCAAGGGACTGCCCAAACGTGGCTGCCTTGCAGCTGTCTGAGTTCATTGTAAAATGGGCTGTTATTGTGTGTACAGTGCCTGGCTTAATTTGCTGACAGCTGGGTAACATTGTTATACCAATGTATATCATGTGAACTATGTACATTTTCTGGCTCATTGGCTAAGAATGTGGTGTTTGAAATATCATTATGTCAATCTATATTGTGTGAAAAGGATATATTTTCTACTGCATTGACTAAGCATGTGTTATTATTTGAAATAAATCTTGACTATTTTACCTTTATTTGTTTTTTTTTTTTTAGTTTGTAATGTCTCTAGTTCTAAAAGATTTACTTTTTTTTTTGTTTGTTTGCTTTATGTGCTTTCCTCTCAGTCTCTTGAGGTATACTCAATTCCTTTCCTATCTGAAGGTCTTTAGCACCAAGTCTAAATTTCTAGAAGAAATTAAGACACAATATGGTGTTTTTTTTGTTTTTTTTTTTAATACAGGTTTTGACTTGGTTTGGGCAAAATATCCTGGCAAAAGGTCAAAATAAACTCTCTTCTGGCAAAGAATTGAAAGTCTCTGCCAGCGTCTTTTCCACTCTTCCCTCTTATTACAAACCCTCTTGTAGCAATCTCAACGGAACAAACAAACAAAAAAATCAAACTGGTTGTTTTAATGATTTAGATAATTTAAATGTCTATCACTTTAGATACAGAAAATATTTGTGGCTAATATTGATGAACAGTGGAAAATTAACAAAGCAAGTTAAAATGCATATGAAATAAGTATTTTAAAAAATTATGCATTTGGTAAGGTGAGTATTGTAGGAGCATACTTTTTTCTTAGATATGAAATATATTCATATTTTGTTTCCATTAATTTCACTAAACCCCAGGTTTGCTCTGCCAGGTCTTATCTAGTTAAATGTGTTGTTCATAGAATAAGCTCTCCTACCTCCTGTTGGTCTCCCAAATATAAGATATTACTGACTTTTATCATATGTCTACATGGGGATTTTGTTTTTCACTGGTGATTAGGCCAGGTGGAGGTTAATGAGGAACAGTGTGCACAGAATGTGACCTTGCAAAGCTGTTTTATCCCCCAGCAGCTCACAGAAAACAGTCCTTTCTAGTTTGCAGCGAGTCATTAATTTTAGCTGACAGACCTGAAGGCAGCATAGACATTAGTGTGCAGCCTGCAAGCCACCTCTCTATGCTGACCTAACCAATGAAATCTCTCTAATTTCTACTGTCTTCTCCAATTTACCAGCTGTTCAGAAAAACTCCTCCTCATCCCCAGAGACCCTTTTTCAAAATGACCCAAATCTTACAGCAGTATGTTTGTAATGGACTCCCAGCTGTCCAGGCTAATATGCGAGAACAGCAATTAATAATTTATATTATTCATCAGCAATTAAAGAGAGAAATATCAAATTGATAATAATTTATTGAAGAGAAGCTGAAGGAACTCACAGGCTTGAGGTTTTGGGTTGGTTTGTTTTTTTTGATACTGTTGTTTCTCCATCAAGAAACAGAAATTGAACAATGAATAAGGGACTGTCACCATCATTCTGTCATTTGCACCACTCTCACTTACAAGTCTTCTATTCTCTTCCCTGGTGTCCCACCAGGTGTCATATTATCTGTAGGAAAGCTTTAATAAGATTTCAACATTAATATGCATGAGACTCACTTCAGGTAGCACTGACAGCTGCAAGGAGTAGCGTACATTGATTACACCACAGGATTGATAGGTTTCCCAATCCAAATGAATCTGAAAAGGATGAGCTGTGACAGGAAGTTGAAATATCAGAACGAGGACATAATTTTCTGACTTCAGAATCAAAGAAGCAAGATCAGCTGACAGAGATTCGTTTCATCTAAAAAGGTTCAGATACATTATTTCTAAGTGTCCAGATCAAGTTGTCTCTCTGAGTTTTTGCTGTTTGTACTTCCATTCCAACATTATCTTTTTCAGTCCATGAAAAATGGAGTTTTGCCTCCGTAGGACGGATTGTATTATTTCAGTGTAGATAGGGCAGTAAGAACATATATGCCCTGCTACATGCCAGGAAGGAGAATTAGGCTGTGGATAGTGTAAGTTCCCACAGGCAGAGATTCCTTTCTCCTTATTTGCTTCAGCCCAAACTAAACAGATTAACTTAGTTTAAATGGATGTCTGAGTTCATCTCACTGACAGCTTTTGCAGTTATGTATTTTGAATATGGTAGCAGCAATTTTCCAGGTATCACTGTCCTCAGTATTCCTTAGTAGAAATGTTAATGTGCCCTATGGAACCAGGTGGTTCCTCACTCACTCCAATGAATTTTTCTGTAAATTTCTTTGAGGCATGTAACCAAAAAAGGAGACATTGCAACATCCAGTGCAGGGGGTGCTAAACCCTCCTGTAGGTTGAAGCTGATTGCATTTCTGTGAAGGCAGCAGAAGCTGAGACACCTGAAAGCGCTGCTGCGTAGTGGGGGTGTGCAGAGACACCATGTGCTGCTACACGCAGGTGCCATGTCCTGGTCATTTGTTTATGATGTCTCTGTCCCTGACTGCTGGGGCTGGGGCTGGGTAGGAGGCTCATGGGAGTACAGGGAGAAGGGAAAGAGGAGGTCTAGCTTGAGTGATGATAGCTGTCTGCTTCTCTGTGCAGGAAGGTGAAAATAAAGATGATAGAAACAAGTCTAATGAGTCTGCATACACTCTAGTTCTACAAGTTCTACAATAAGTAATGATCTTAACCTTTACCTTGGTAGAAGATGTTTATTTTACACTTTTAAAACTTGTCTGTAATACACATCTTTTTTACTTACGGAGCTCAGTACATAAAGCCATCCTGTAGTATTCTCAGGGTAAATACAAGTTCTTGAAGTGCCTGAAAATTTGCGGTTCAGGCTTGTGTCTGAAAATCTGCAGCTCAGGCTTTCTTCAGGGTTCAAGGACTAAGGCTGCAATATCATAACATAGGGTGCCATACAGGTAAATTTGTCCTGAGAAGGGTTAACTCAGCCAGTTTGCAAATGAGAAAAACATGGAAGAGACCCCGAGACTCTGGGCTCTTGCAGTAAGGCAGAGTGCCAGCTGATGCTCTGGCTCTGATGACCTAGATACTGCAAATGGGATGGTCACACCTCCCTGTTTCTAATGTGACACTTCCTGATCCACCAGGTCAGGAAATCAATCAATTTTGCACGGTTAGTTTTCTAAAGTGTCTGTGAACAGATTCACAAGGGCACTAGTCTCCAATGCAGGGTGCATGCACAGGCCAGTTCTGCTTTACAGATTTGGGAGGAAAATATTTTTTTGTATTCTCAATAAAAGAGATTTTTAAAAATCACCTCAAAATTTATTTTAATCTCATCCTCTTTAATATCTATTTTTATGCATGCTTTATAGTGTGCATAATAGTACAACAATAAATGTATATGAATTGTTAAAAATAAAAATATATGGGGGTGCGCTCAAAACTTTTTTAATGATGGAGTGTGTGATCAAAAATTTTGAAGACTGCCATATTAGGGAATCAGCTGATGAAAATGAGGGTGACGAAAGTGCAACCCACATGCAGGGGTTGGCATCCCTCTTAACAGTCGCTGGCTAGGTCAGCTTAGCAGCACTGTCAAATCAGTCTTCAATTGTGATAGTCAGGTTAGCAGAACAAGAGAGAAAAAAAAAAGAGAGAAGTCATATGTGTGGCCTTGACTTTTGAAATTACAGTCTTCTCAGAGGCAATAACCTCTAACAGAATAGCTTGACAGACGTAGAAAAAACAGTCTCTTAAACTGTTATATCATAAATGCCTACAGCAGGTAAGCCAAATATTTTAATAGTATTTTTGCAAATAGGCTTTCAAATGCACCTTTATTTCTAAAATAATGATGTTTGTTTCATTTCAAGCTTTTAGGCATCAGATCACATGTTATGTGGACATTATAATTCTTTCCTTGCTGGCCTGGATCTACTACACTGAGAGTGCCAACTACAGTAACAGGATCAGATATCTAATTTAAAATGGACAATGAAACAATGCTTACCAATGTTATCCTCCTGAGTTATATTTAATACCTGTATTGAAGAAATCAC
Source organism: Pardalotus punctatus (assembly GCA_013400915.1). Taxonomy (NCBI): domain Eukaryota; kingdom Metazoa; phylum Chordata; class Aves; order Passeriformes; family Pardalotidae; genus Pardalotus; species Pardalotus punctatus. The sequence continues at coordinate 14,864 of VZTX01023487.1, forward strand.
CATACAAACTGCAGTTTTAAGAAGACATAATAATGTAAGAATTTACTTGATGGCTTCACAGCACTTTATGAATGTAATTTTCTGAACAATAAAAGAGGAACTGAAAATATTAGGCAAATAACCATGTAGAAAGCTAAAGCTGAAAAAAAGAAAGACTAATATCTACATAAATATCTACCAAAACCTAAGAAATAATATAATTGAGTAGAAAGAAAAGGGATTTTCTCTATATTGAGAAACCATCATCTGTATTTGGATTTGTACATATTATAGTTCTTGCCAGACTTAGGTTAAAATGTGTCCTATTAACTTCAAAATCTTGGAAGAAATAATCACTAATGGCAAGCTGTATTTGCCAGATGAGACATTCTAGTGTGGAAAATTCTCATTATAAGAAAGAGCAACGTTTGCTACAGTAATTCCAAAGGGCAGTTTTGTTTCAAAGACATTACTGTCAGCATCTACGCTTCACAGGCAAGTGACCTGGCAGAGAGAGGAGGCACATGTTGCTAAAGGGATTTTTCAGTTAGGAGACCTCAAATTAACCGTGCTGGCAGCTCCTGCATCAGCTAGAGGAATATGCCCACTTTAGGGGTCAACAGTCTAAAAAATTCTGCATCCTTTAGAAGGCAATCATCATCCAAGATACCCCTGATAAAAGACTATGATGCTAATCTCAGTTTTTATGTTTTCTTCATTTTTGCAATAGCTTACAGAAAGTAAAGACACAGAAACTAAAATGACAAACCAAAACCACGAGGCTGCTGATCCCAAGGGCTGCATAGATTGGGGTCCATCTAGCACATTATACACGCTCTAATACCTGGCTGTAGTGGATGCCTAAGGAGGAAAATTATAACAGAATGAGCATACAGCCGTTTTTTTCAAATGCACTTGTAACCTTCAAAAACATGCAGGTCTAGGGCTTACTGACTGAATGCAATGTCTCTGTACTAATAACTTGCAGAGGATTTTCTTCCCATTACTTTGATCATAAACAACTTAAATCCATGCAAACTTTCTTTCTCCATAGAAACTCATGGTCGTGATGTTCCAAGTTTTAACTGAACATTATGCAAAAGACCTTCTCCTCTGGTTTGTTTTCAGCCTTTCCACAATAGCTTAATTCAATGCTTTCTAGCACATACATTGGAAAATAAACTGTGCTCATTCTCACATTGGAAAATAAACTGTGCTCATTCTCACACAATTCACCCTCACAGTTTCACAAACCCACCATATGCCCTCCATAGGCTGGAGAGTTTTAGGCTACTCAGCTATCCCTGGCATACCCATTCTGGTTTTCTACCTGTAAGAAAGTATTTTGAGTAGAAATATTTACCCTTCAGGGCAGAAGTGGCTGGTAGCAGGATTTATTGGAGACTACTACGTGAAAGTTGAATTATAAATGGCACAAAGGAGGCAAATACTGAACAACTACTTGTAATCTCTCCCAATATCAAAATCAGGGTCACTCTAGGCAATTGCATTTAAGCTTTCAAACTTCTAGATGCAGGATACTGTGGGTGTTAAAAGCTTAGATAGGATCTTTAAGAGCTGAACAAATATTTGTCCAAGAAAAATACATCAAGATGCTATATCTGAAACAGACCTTTACTTATGAACATTGGGAGTATACCCTGGGGAATTTCTACAGTCTTCATCCCTTCCTCCTTCGCTGTCCTCGGTATTTGCCAGAATTTATTGCTTTGTCAAAGGATGAAGAAGATGCTAAGACAGAAAGCTATACTTTTACCTTTTGTGGTTATTTGTCTGTGTGGTTCTCTCAAACAGTTATTTCTTTTGAGAAGGAAATATCTTTTGATTACCTGTGTTTCAGGTTATGGGCTATTTGGGCTCTCAAATAATTTTTAACAACTCATATGAGTGTAGTAAATAGTGATTAACTTTGACTGGTTTTCTCTTGTTTTCATAAAATAAAGTATGCTAAACCAAAACAGGCATGGAGCAAAAGTACTGATGAATTTATCAATAGCAAAAAAGGTCAGGGCCTAATGCATCATAACTTTCTTGCTCATTTTTGAGAACGGTAGGCAAAACCATCAATAAAGTTGAAATAATAGTAAAGTAAATAAGTTGAAAACTATGTTCTATCTATGCTATACATTGCGCCTTATCAAGTTTATCTCAATAGGAGGGAAATCTTTCCTGCCTAGAAGGGTTTATGTCAGAGCTCTCTTTTTATATATCCCAATGGAGTCATTAGGTGACCAGATAGATCTTACAGATTGAAAGGTAGTAGAGAAGGAATAGGGATTGTAAACATAACCCGTTAGTCTGCTTTTGAATTTTTTTTTTCAAATTTTGTTTTAATTTATTTCAGTATGAAGTTTAGACATATACTTTGAAGGGCAGACAATATTTTGATGCTCTTTACAAAAACAACCACAAAAAGGGTAAATCTTCCATTTATCTCTCCTTACTGTTCTGCAACTAGGACAGTAAATTGTCTAGACATTTATATTTTTTCTCTTTCTGTTATAATTACTGTGTGACTCAAGCTCAAAAAGAGAAGCAAACTACTTCAAATCAAAGACCTGTTTAAAAGAGATGATGATTTGTAGAAACTGAGTCATATTTTTTGTCTCGTTTCTGAGGAACAGATAGAGTGTACTATAAACATGTCTGGTAGCTGTGCAGAACTAAATATTTTAATAAGACTCTCCTATTTTATTCTCTTAATTGAAAAGTATAAGATGATGAGGTAAGAAATCTGAGAGGAAGATTAGTTATGGCTAAATGTCCTTGCAAAACCACTTATAATCTTACCATGAAAAAATTCAAAGAGAAGACCACTTCAGAAAGACATTTAGCTAAATGCAAATAAATTATTTCATAACAAGTAAAGAATTCTCCTTCCATAGTTTCTCAGTGGTAAACAATAGGCAAATAATCTAGGTGTGAGCAGTGCGTCTATTTATTTATTCAGAGAAAAAAATTATAACATATAATGCAATTTATATTGAAAGGGTCTGTCTGATAGGAGACAATGTAATTACAATATAATTACTTTTCAATTAATCCCATTAATAGACTGAAATAAAATGACCATGATTTACACCAAACAGATTAATGGTCAAATGTAAACAGGCTGAAGCTTCTGCTTAAAGCAAAAATATTGGAATAGACTTCAAGACTGAAGGTTTTCTCTGGAAAGACAGCATAGCTAGAAATATTTTTGAAATACAGAAAAACTGTGTGAACTTTAAAAATGGAGTAACATAAATGTTACAATATTAAGTGTGAAGATGAACACATAGGGGCTAAAAGATGCAAGAAAGAGGAGTAAAGATCTCAGGTCAGGTAACAACAATGTTGTAGAAAAGTCAGAATTCAACTCTGAATAATCCAGGTTAGATTCATTCATGAGAAATAAGGAAGTATNNNTTCATCAATGAAAAAAAAGGAAGTATGGCCTTTTAAAAAAAAAAAAAAGCCTCACATAAAAAAAAGGCCTTCATGATTATTCTGAAACATTCACCTTCAATACTAACAGAGCTTTGGTCACAAATTCACATACTTTCTAGACTATACTTGTCTTTATCTCACAATCATATTTTGTAAGGATACAGGTATTTTTCAGTTTTTTTGAAATAAAAGAAAAAATCTTCCAAAACTATGCTTAAAGTGCTACATATTGTAAGTAATTGGTACTGGAGGCAAACTCAGTAAGAGGAGCATTTGTTGCAGACATGATTGAGTTAAACAATAAAATTGATCAAGCTAAGATAATGTATTTCAGAAGTGCACAAATTGTTTCACAAG
>VZTX01023487.1:18680-67716 GCA_013400915.1 Pardalotus punctatus
CAAGTACATTTATCGGTTACATTCCTAACTCCCTCTTTGTAGCTAATGAAGGTATTTATTTACAACAAAGGACAATATATATTTAATATATAACTAAATATATACATTTAAATATATTTACACTATTTTGTACAGGAATAAAATTTTAGTAATCTACTTGGCCATCTTGCTGAGGACAAGGTTGTCTTCTAAACCATTTAATGAAAATATAAATTTTTTTATTATGTAATTCTGACTTCAAGATTGCTTAATATCTCAAACCAATTGCCAAAGAACAGAAAATAATTTTTAACTTTTGCATGTACAAGTTATAGAAACTTCACGTGAATGCACACACAGACACATACAAACCACCAGCAGATCTCTAATTCAGTCAGTAAAATTATGCTGATGTACTCATGAAAATGCAAAAGACACATGCCAAATATAGAATTTCATTGCCTCTGTACACTGGGCAAAAACCTCAAGCTTGCACTGTGTTCTGAGCATTTTCCAAGCTTCCTACTGGAAAGATAGTGAGGATAAATGGCTCAATCTAATTTATTAAATACTGTGACAATGTTTACTCCCAATGTATGCTTAGAAGTACAATATCCTGAAGTTTTATGCTATACAAACAGAGATGTGAAGGAAAAACAAGGGGTGGGTGACTGCTTTACTCTTCCAATGCAGTTTCTTCAGTACAACATAGAGCAGAGCCACAGAGGAATTTGTAAGAAATCACAAATCTCATTGCAAGCATGTTACCATATTTCCAGTGTCTGTAATGGATCATGTAAAGAGCTGCCACTGATCCTGAGTATCATTACACAATTTAATTCCCTCTACACCACAGAATTAACACAATGTAAAAGCAGCTGAAGTACAGAGCCCACTGAGGAGTGGGCATGGGTGAAGGCCAGTTGCCAAGCTTTTCATCCATGGAAGTGTCACTGCCTCCCGACGGGCTATCCAGAGGTGGTTCATCTGTGATTCCCCACCATCATCCAGATGGCCTGCACCTACATCCTCTGACAAGCCACGTTCCAAATGGCTGCTCCTGTGCATAACCAGCACATGTCTCTCTGCACAATCTTACACAGTGCTGGAATCCTTAGAAACAAACCTGATTGGGACTGTTATTCATCTAGTAAAGCAAGGGTGCTAGACATAAACAAATGAGGTTTGTTTGGTTTTTTTTTTGCTAAAAAGTCTGTCAGCACTTGTGGCTACCTGCTAAGGACTAGGTATTCTTGTTTTCAGTACAAAACTTCCCCACATTTAAATTATGGTAAATTAACTATTTTATGCAAGTTTTGTATCTGCATCCAGACATACATCACTCTTTGGATTATGTTTATTAAAACAACTCCTTGGAACACTTTGGAAGGTGATGTAATAACTGTTCTATGCACATGAAGAACAAGACTGGGACTTGTGCTGTGCATTTAAACCAGATGGAAATTAAGCTCCAAACCACCTCTTCCCTTCCCACCACCCCTTCTGGTGAAAAAGGGATAAAAAGGGAGAGATTACAGGTTGAGATAACAATTTACTAGAACAACAGCAATGAGATGAGGAAAACAAAGAGTAACAGCAAGAATACTAATAACAATGGTGTATAAAATAGGGTGATTACATGCAAATTACATGCAGAAGACCAACCAGCCCATTGTTACTGTGGCCAAAGACATGTGGCTTCCTGAGACATGGGAGAAAATGGTAGATGTTACCACAGCTGAAATGTTTTTTCCCCTAAACCCAGGACAATTAAAAACAATCATTAAAAAACTTCCGAGCAGAATCTCCCACCCCATTCCACCCCACCACTATGTTCACTGCTTTTCTCCCTGGGAAAAAAGGAGAAATATGTCAGCAGTCCTGTGTCACATTCATTTTTTCTCCCACCTGAAGTCATGTCCTGTATTGCTGTATTGAATAACAACCTAAACATGCCCGTACTGCTCTGGGCTCCTCAGGCAACTGCAAGAAAACTAACTCTGTCCTATCTGAAACTAGGACAACTCGTCAGCATGGATTCACAAAGAAATCCTGCTTGGCCAGCCTGATAACCTGTGATGAAATGTCTGACTTGGTAGAAATGGGGAGACCAGCAGATTATTTCCCACTTGACTACCTAGACTTCATCAGTGTTTCTAACACTGTCTCGCATGAAATCCAAACAGAGAAGCTGCTGAAGTATGGGCTAGGGGAGCAGACAGCAGTGTGGGCTGAATGGATAGGCCCAGAGGATTGTGATCAGCGGCACAAAGTTTAGTTGGAGGCCAGTAAGTAGAAATTTACCTCAGGAGTCCATACTGTGTTTGATGCCATTCAAGATCTTCATCAATGACCTGGATGAAGGACCAGAGTGTACCCTTAGCAAGGTTGCTGATGATACAAAACTGGGAGAAGTGGTTGATATGACAGAGGATTGTGGTGCTATCCAGAGGGATCTTGACAAGCTGGAGAAATGGGCTGACACAAACATCAATAAATACAAAAAAATCAGTGCAAAGACCTACAACCAAGGGGGAAAAAGTCCAGGCATTACTATATGATAGGGACCTAACAGCTGAAAAATGACTTTGCAGGAAAGTGCCCGGGCATCCTGGTGGGCACAACGCTGAACAGAAGCCATAAATATTCAAGCAATATTTGAAAGTTGCCATGAGAGCAAGCAAAGGCACTTTAGCTTACTGAGTTGGAAGAGAAAGCATCTTGAGATATTGAAGGGCAGCTGCCATTAAAATCTAGCTTTTATGAGCTTTCCAAAGAGCAAAATCTCCCACTAGAAGCCTATCTGCTTCAGTCACACAGTACTTCCCCACTCAGTGACCAGTGAGTCACATAGGAAATGTGTGAAATGTCATGTTTAGAGAATTAAGTCAATGTATATGCAGATTAAGGAATATTACCCTCCTAGCATCTAGAAAATACCTTCTTTTCTTTGTTTCCTTTCTTTTTTTTTTTTCTCTTTTTTGGTGTTATTGTTCTTCAGGAGATGGAAACCATGCTTCCTTCACTGTAGGTAAGACCTGATTTGATTTGTCCAAAACCACAAGCTGTATGCAAATTATTTATTAAAAGTTTGCTGGTCCCCAATTAAAACAGAAAATACATGTTTCCTGAGAAAAATCAGCTTATGTATTTGGTCAGTGTCTGAAACCTGATCTTACAATTTCTAGTCCTTGTGGTGATAACTTATATCCTAAAACAAAGTGAAAGTCTTTGGACATCTATGATAAAACCATAGAATCTGATTTCTTGGGCACAAAAAGAAAGGTGTTTTGGTAAGGGATTTTTCTGCTTCCTAATCAAATGAATCCTCATATGGACACCTGGGGGCAGTAAGTTTTCACTAGCTGTCTTTCTAACTTACGCTTCTTACTTTCTCAAAGCAAGGCAAATAATAAAACCTTAAAAAAGAAACTAATAAGTTTCCAATAGTCATTTTACAAACAGGATACAGAGTTCACATCAATCCCAGACACAACTGCAGGATGGAAGGAGAGGTGATTGAGAGCAGCCCTGCAGAGGAAGATTTGGCAGTGCTGGGTTAATAAAAAAGCTCAACATGAGCTGGAAATGGGCACTCGCAGCCCAGAAAGCCTGGGCTGCATCAAAAGGAGGGTGGCTAGCAGCTCAAAGAAGGTGACCCTTTTAGTTTAAAACCAATACTCTTTGTCCTATTTAAACTGGCTCTGACAGAAAATGTGTCCCCATCTTTCTTATCAGCCTCCTTTAAGTATTGACAGGCTGCAGTGCGGTCTTCCTGGAGCCTTCTCTTTTCCAGGCTGAACAACCCCAACTCTCTCAGCGTTTCCTCAGAGGAGAAGTGTTCCAGCCCTCTGAGGATTTCTGTGGCCTCCTCTGGACCAACCCTAAAGGTCCACATCCTTCTTGTGTTGAAGGGCTGAGAACTGGATGCATTAATCCAGATGATGTCTCAGGATAGCAGAGGAGGAGGTCAGAATTACCTCCCTCAACCTTTTGGTTACATTACTTTTGATACAGCCCAGAACAGATAGTGATAAATGAAACTTAGCAAAAAAAAAGTAGAAAGACTAAAGACAGTTCATCATTGGAAACAGCCAAAACACATCTGAACAAGGCTCTTAGTAAGATACATAGTAAGATGAAGAAATACATCTTGCTGTAAACAGGGGTTGGACTAGATGCTTGTGAATGATCCCTCAGTTATCCACTTATCATAATGGGAACATGCAATCATAGCACAGATACACATGAAAATATTAGGGTATGAAGGTTATTCTGGTCAAAGATTTATTAAAAGCCATTATTGAGACAATTGCCAGGTCTTGAAATAACTCCTTGAGCACTTCAACAACATAAATTATTCTGTGAAAGGCGCTGACCACTGTTGGCCTGGGTAACAGCTCTGAGGTGTTGCCAGAACCCTGGAGACAGTGAATGGTAGAGGAGCCACTGTGAAACTGCCAGCAGAAAGGGCCAGCAGTATCCAACACTAGGAATAGGAGCACGTCCTCCAGGAGGGACATGATGATCTCCCTCAATTCCACACAACCTACACCACATATAGATAGTGTGTCCTTGGATCTGGGGTCCCCACTTCAGGAAAGACAGTGCCAGGATGAAGTGAGCCCAGCAGAGGCCCACCAGGATGCTGAGGGAATTAGACCACCTGCTCTGCAAGGAGAGCCTAAGGACTGGGGCCAGATCTGCCTGGAGACAAAGGGCTTTGGTGGAACTTCAGAGCAGCCATCTCCTACCTATAACCTTGCATGTTGGGAAGGCAAGGCCAAGCTGTCAACATGAGAGACAGCGGGCAAATGTTGAAACAAAACAGCTTCAGACTGGACAAAAAGTAAAACTATTTTAACCCATGGGGAAAGTCCAGAGTGGTGCAGACTGCCCAGGGGCTGTGCAGTCTGCCTCCTTGGAGATTTTTCAAGACCAGGCCTAAAAAATCCCTGAGCCATTTGGTGTGGCCTCCTCAGTGATGCTGCTTTAAGCAGACAGTTGCAAGACCGGCTCATCCTATTCCTCTCCCTTTTGGGCCTTTCAGAACCAAGACATCTTTGTGGATAAGTCACTCATTTTCACAACCTCCTGAACAACATCCCTCTGGAACATTTGTGCAATTCCAAATACTCTTCTCCACATCCTGCAAAGCCTCCCCTAGATCTGAAGGCAGTGACCCCTGTCAGCCTACAATAGCCTGGCCCAGAATTTCTGTTGCTGACCCATCCTAGCTCTGAAAAAAAGGATGCGCAGATCCTGGTGGACAGCAAGTTGAACACAAGCCAGAAATGTCTTCTTGCCTCAAACAAGGCCAGCAGTATCCTGGGATGCATTAGGAGGATTGTTGCCAGCAGATTGAAGGAGAGCAGATCTCCCCTCTCCTCAGCATTGATGAGGCGACCACTGAAGCACTACATCCAGTTTTGGGATATTCGGTACAAGAGAGATGTACATATTGGAGATGGTATCTGAGGGTAAGCTGGTAAAGGGACTGGAAAATCTCCCATAACAGAAAAGGCTGAGAGAGTTCAGACTGTTCAACCTGAGAAGTTTTGGGAGAATTCCATGGAATTGAAGGGAGGCTGCAAAGACAACAGAGCCAGATTTTCTTCTGGTGTGTGCTAAGAAGTAGTGGGCACAAACTGAAACAAGGAGGCTTCTCCTGAACAGAAGGAAATCTTTTTTCCTGTTAGCATGAATGAGAATGGAAACAGGTTGCTCAGGAAGGAGTCTTCACCATTGAAAGTCTCCTCCTGTCTAAACAAGCTGTCTCAGAAGACTCTGAGATGAACTTCTGTTAAGCCAAGGTACTGTTGCAAACATTCCTAAACCAGCAAGACCTTGGAATTAGTGAAAAGAGAGGTGCCCCAGCCCCTCTAATACATAATACACCCTATCACTGCAAGATAGCCAGCAGGAACCAAGAATCAATGCCTCAGGGAGGACAAGTGAGAACAAGATGACATCATAAATCCATCAAAGAGAGAAGCAGAGGAGGATGGCACCACAAATTCCCCAGACAAGGAGATAACACAGGAACAAATAGCTGATAAGGTCAAAGCAGAATTTTGTTTATACTTTTGTGCTAACCTTTAGTCATTAGCTCAGTAAAATACATACCCATCGGCTGAGGTGTACACAAGTGAGTAGTTGAAGGCTGAAGGTGTGCTGGCCTGGCCCTGTGGATTCCTCACAGGCTGATAAGAGACTGGAGCATTTCCCTTGTAAGGAAAGGCTGAGCAAACTGAGTCTGTTCAGCCTCCAGAAGAAATGGCTCAGAGGGTACCCCAGCAATCCCTATAAGCATCTGAAAATATCATGTCAAAAGGATGGAGCCAGGCTCTGCTCAGTGCTGTCAAGCAACAGGACAAAAGGCAAAAGGCAGAAGTTGGAACACAAGAAATCCCACCTGAACATGACGAAGAATTTCTTTGTTGTGTGGATGAACACACACTGGAACAGGTTGCCCAGAGCAGTAATGGAGTCTCCCTCACTGGAGCTATTCAAAAGCTTCCTAGATCCAATCCTGAGTTACATGCTCAAGGGGATCCTGCTTGAGCAGGGAGGTTAGACTAGATGACTTCCAACCTTCATTCTGTGCAGCAGCACTCCAGAACCCAGGCATTGGACTGTACTCTGGAATCAAGACGGCCATGCAAGCATAACAGTTTTGTGCCACAGACTGGAGCTGTGAAGGAAACAGCTTTAAGGAAGCACCTGTGAGCTTGTGTTCAAGAGAAAGCCTGAATAACCAATTTCAATGGTGTATTCAGTGGCAAATTCAGAGGAAGCAGCTGTGGTAGTCATGTCCTCACCAGAACTTGTGTGCAGCTGCAGAGGTACTGAGTTACCCCAAGCATAAATACTCACAGCAGTTGCAGAAAAATCAATCCACAAACTATGCAGACATGTCTTCCTTACAAACCATCATCATGGGATGTAAACTGTCCAGCCCTTCTGATCTCAGCCATTTTGTGACTCTGTGATTCCATATCTGAGGAAACATATGCCTCCTCTGACCTTTCTCAGAGATGTCTCTCAGAGCCAGATGTGCTCTCTTTCTCCCTTGCCCACAGTTTCTTGATCTTTAATAGTTTGCCCACAGCTTTAGTTAGGGCTGTGACTACTTGAAGTACTACTAGACAGCAAAGATCAGTTCATTCCCGAGTCTGTCACCAAGTCTCATTTGTGGGCCGAAGTAATGAAATACTTACGCATAGTGAACAGTGTAATGACTGCTGAATGTGTCATCTGATTGATTCTCAGATTTCAGAGATGGTTTTGGACACTGAAAAATCAGGGCAATGAGGGACAGAGAACTGTTTCTGACACCTGGTTTATAGAGATGATAGCTGATGGATAGCATTCATTAATGGTGTTCAGCATTATGGTACTCCGACTTAGATTCTTTCTGACTTCCTTCTACATTCACCTGCAAGATAAATAGTAGGGAAGAGAGAAGTCTGTGGAGCTGTGCATCTAAAACCAGCATTATGGGGAATACTGAGATGGGGGAAGGTGAAGGTCACAGCCAGGGCAGAAATCAGGAGACAGACAAGTTGGAAGGGCAGGACAGAGCTGAAGGAGCTGCTGATCAGAGTAATGAATCCTGGCAACGTGAGATTCCCAGGTCTTGGGATCCTCAGCTGGAGTTTGTGGACTGACTCAGAAGATGTGTTTGAAGTGTTCATCACAATACTTGTTTTTTTCAGTCATTAAAATAATGTGGTATGGGAACTGCATCCAGATATTAAATGCGAATTTATTATCTATTTTTGTTTCGGTTTACACATATCCCTTGGGATATGCAGGGATATGTGCATGCTTGATACAATTTACTTGTATGGGTTTGCATAAAAAAGCCTCTGTTTCTCTGGGGAATAATGAACATACACTATGTGACATGTTTTTCACCACTAAAGAAACTAACACTCATCTAGCAATAGGTTTTCATAGCAATTTATTCCGATTTGTGGAAGTGAATCAGCTAAAAGGCATTGTGGGTGCTTAAAATCAGAGACTCCTTCTTCCGCGAATTAATTACCATCGACCAGATGGTTCCGTGGAAGCTGTTGCGACCTTTGGACTGGAAGCTCGGCGTTTTTAATTCGCTCTCCTCGCCGCGCTCTCCCGTCCCTGCTCCCTCCCTCCGGCGCTGCGCGGGGCCGGGAGCTGCGCCGGAACCCCCTGCCCGGGCTGCGGCCGCTGCGGCTCGGGGGGCGGCCGGACAGCACCCCGCGGGGCTGCCGAGGAGCACCAGCACCCCGCGGGGCTGCCCAAGATCACCGGCACCCCGCAGGGCTGCCGGCCAGCCCCGACACCGCCGCGCTTCTGCAGGGACGGGCGGCGGAGCTCCCCGCGCCCTCCGCGCCTGCCTCGCAGCGCCGCGGGGCAGCCTTGAACTCACCGTTCGAGCGGCGTGAAAGCGCCAGGCAGTGCCTGCCCCTGCAGGGCCCGCAGTTTGCTCCTGTAAGAGCGCTGTGTCGGATACACACTCCGTCATCGTCGGATGCGGGTACCTGCTCTCTGCGCACTTTCTGGGATACGGGGTGTAATCATCCTTCCCAGCCCTACCTCGGTAGGACATCATCTCCTACCGGGAGGGACATCGTCCACACATATTCAGTTTCAGTTTCTTTGTAGGCCCTGGGAATATTTTTCCTGTATTTTAGCTAGGTCCCTAGAGAAATAAAGGGTGGTGCTTGTGGTGGCTTGCTGAATGCCTCCTTGGCTGTTCCCAACAGCCGCTGTGTCAATCAGGCCATATCACTGCCCCCTCTTACACCGAGGAGTGTAATTTCTTCGTATTTTGTAAGTCATTGGATGGATACGCTGAGTTAGGCACCGTCTCCTCCTCATCAAGGGGGAAATGAGTACTCTCCAACTGTTCCCTTTATATTTTTTCCGTGTCCAGTGGTTCCACCGAGACAGCCTGCAGTCAGTCCCTAGATATCAGTTCAGCAGCAAGCCAACGGGAAAGGCTGTGTGTCTCATTTCCTAGTAATCCCTGTAAAGCTTTAGCCATGTCTGGTGACGACTCAATTATTCCACTTCCTGCCTGTTCTGCCTGCTAACGTGCCTGTTCTGCTGGGTGGTGACTAAGGCCGTCCCCAATAACACTGAGACTGATGCTTTTCCTTTTCCCCGTCTCAGCCTTCACTCAGTAGCTAAGATGGCAATCCAGCCACTGCCTAGAGAATCATGCAGCTGTTATGGGCCAGAGTCATGACAAGGGGAGAAGGACAGGCACTGTAAACCTCTAAATTGTCCAGGAGAGGAGTGCAAGGCCTGTGACTGCAGGGAACCTCCAGAGGAGGCCCTAGCAAAACCTACAAGTAGTCTTGCTCCCTGGGGTACGGGTCTTCTCAGAGAAGCGGTCATGCTAAGGACCCCGGTGCCCTTGATTGTTTTTAGCGCAAAAAATGGTATCCTGTCTGTGATGCCAGTCTAAAATGTGGGGTCTGGAGAGCGCAGTCCCAGGCTGCATTCTCTGAGATAGCTGACCTTTGGGATAATTTTACCTTTGGGTGAAATTAAAGTGGAACCATGACAAAGGATCATTTAGAAAGTTTTGTTTATAGCAACAATGATTTCAACTTTTAAACCTTATGATAACAGCCTCTGGCAGCAACAATTTACATTTTTGAACAGCCTGCAGCAGCAGAGGTTTAAACTTTTCTGAACAGCACATGGCAACTGTGATTTTGGCAAAGCCTGTGGCAGCAGCAATTCAAACTTTGAACTTCATATGAGATAGGCTGAACAGCCCATGGCAGCAGCAATTTAAACTCTCAGGAGAGAAAGAAGGAAAGATAGGGAAACACAGCTAAAGATCTGGGTCACCACCCAGGGTTCCAGCATTGTCTCAGCTCTGGTTCCCCTGGATGGGAGGTGCATGGATGGTGGGTGCACACACAGCCCCTCTCAGTTGCACTATTTATAGAATAGTCCTCACACATGAACATTTTGTTATCCTGGAACACTTCAAAAGGGGGCTGGGGAGTCTCCTGGTTTCAGTTCCCTTCCCCCAGTCAGAGACACAAGTGCAATCCTGTTTCAGACTTGTTTTTTGACATAGTTACCTAAGATAAGGAATTTGGTCCCAGAAAAGTGCTGCCCTGCCTCTGCAAGACCGCTTTTTCTAACTGCACCTTCACTCATTGGCAGAGTAACCTCCCTGTTCTCCTCTGAGGAGTGTCTGAGATGTGAACTCTTTCAGGTTTACAATAACCCCTTCAGGTTTTAAGTCTCTCACACAAGGCAGGGTGATCAGGGCCATGTGACAATGGCCAAAGTCATGGCAAACAGGGCCTTACTCCCTTTGGGGCCACTGTAATCCTCAAAGGGCAGCAGATGAGGGGCAGTCCCAGAGACCTGTGGGATGTCCCCACTGAACCCCTGTGATGGCCCACGACCTCACGGCTCTTTAGGAGCCCCTGCCACTGTCCTGGCACATTGTGCTCAGGGCTCCTGTGGGCACAGCCACAGTGTGCACACCTGAGCAGGACCCTGGCCTTGGGCTTGAGTCCCAGCTTCGGGGAGAGCAGCCGCTCCAGGTGCTGTGTAGGACCCCTTCCTGCTGTGGGTCCTGCAGCAGCTGTCCCAGGCCCACAAACCCCACTGAGGGCAGACAGCAAACTCCTGTCTTCATGGAGCACCCTCTGCTCCAGGAAGGGCCCTGCTAGCTCAGGTTGTGATGGTTGTCTGGAAGCTGGGGAGTGAGGGTAGGGGAGTGGGATTGGTTTTCAGCGTGTCTGGGGGAGCCAAAGGGGCAGATGAGGGGAGCAGCCCTTGGTGTTGTCTGCCCCACAGGACTGCAGCTGCTGCAGCTGCTTGTCAGCCCTCAGGAAGGAAGGAGCCTTTGGGAGGCCTGGAACTCCCCTGCCCAACCTTTTGCTTTGGTTCTTCCTGCATTCCCCTTTGGCATGATGTAAGCCTAGACTGTGGCACATCTGTCCTTACAAGACATGGTGTCAGTGGCTGAGGAAGCTCTGGAGAAGTGTGCTCTGCCATGACGGCCAGCAGGAGCCAGCTGGAGCAGGCAGGGCAGTCAGAGGCATCCGAAGATGACCCACGCCCCATCTGCCTGGGAGAAATCACCAACGCAGCCTGCTTAGCCTTGTGCTTCCATCGCTTCTGCTTTAGCTGCATCTGGCAATGGGCCATGATGAGAGCTGCATGCCCACTCTGCAGGCCACCTTTCAATCATGTCCTGCAGGTGCTACCATCAGATGACAAGGAAGAAGAGGACAGAGCTTGCTTTTCTGCCTGCCACCAGAGGAATGTGGCCAGGGAGGGGTCCCAGACCAGATCCCCTCAGCAGTGCTGGGTCCTGTCCAGATCTGTCATGAGCAACAGCATCCCAGCTCAGAGGAGGAGGCCTGGGGGGAGCAACCAAGCATTGGGTGGTGTCAGAGCTCCAGGCTCCTCAAGCACCACTGGCCAGCACGCATCTGTGCCCAGGATCTCCTGGCACAAAACCCACCAAGCACAGGGGAACGTGTGGTCAGCCCTGAGGAGACCCCAGCTGGTTCCTAAAATTTATTCCAGGGGAATGAGTACCTTTTGGTTGAGCCCCTTACCTTGGTTTGATCCCTGCTAAAGAAAGCTTCAGATGACAATCATCCTGGATGCCATTCAAGCAAAACACATTTTTTTTCACTGGCCTGATGTGTGGAGTAGTTAGGTTTGATTAACAGCCCTCATGAGTCTGTGTTTTGCACCAGGAGGGACCAGTATGTTATGATCACAAAAAGAAATTACTCTGAAGATTCTCATTCAAATGTCTGGTCAGTATTGCTACCACTATGAAGAAGAAAGTGGTAGCAATGGTTTCTGTTCCTCTTACACAGAGCTAATGTTGGCCATTCACCACAGGGTTGGCCAGTTTAGGAACCCCCTAAAAGATGGAGGGGAAATGGGTCTTTTTCGGGTGGTATAGAACAGAAGAAGTGAAACAAGAACATTTTTCAAGTCCTGTGAGCTTGCAGCTCATGCAGAGCTTATGGACTATGGAGTAGAGTGCAAATAGCCAGACCTCATGGGAGGAAGTTGTCCACAACTAGAGAGAAAAGAGCAGAACTTGGGAAAAAAGAAAGCCACTGAGTTGTTGAAAACCTTGAGAGAAATCAAGTATTTGCCCTGCAAGGACAGAATGGACAGTAGGGAAGTTATTTATAACCTCTTTTGATTTCTCTTCTCATTTACTCCCTTTGAATTTTCTTTATGCCATCTCTATAACAAAAGCTAATGAATTTAATTTATGATCTAATAAAGGCTGTCTGCATTTCTATGCGTGTTCATTTTCTTTGGGGAGGTCATTAGAAGAACACAGAGGCAGATCTAGCTCATAGCACTGTTGACTGTGAGAGATTGGACACAATGTGCAAATATATTTAGGCCAGTTTTCTCAGATGTTGCTATCACAGCTCAAGCACCTGGTAATTTGTAGATAAAGTATGGATTTTTCTGGCATCTCCAAATCCAGTTGCACTAGGATTTAAAGTTGCTTTTGTGAGAATTTTCTGTATATTTTTATAAAGTGCAAGTCTGCTTTTTTTTTATTATCCATGAAAAAGAAAAATGACTTTTCTATAACACTTAAAACACCTTTGACTGTAGATTCTACAAGAATTTCTCAGAGTTTCTGAGATTTAAATTTCTCCTGGAAAAGGAAATGACTAAGGCAGTGGACTGAGATCCAGCAGTTAGAATTGTCTGCTGATTTCCAGAGATATCTTGTGGCACAGTCATGGACAATTAACACACTTTGAACTTTGGTTTGGAAATTAATGATACTTCCCAATTTTTTTAGCAGATTAGGAAGAAAAATCTGTTAGTTTATTGTAGGGTAATTAGATAATATTTAAAGAACACCTTAGAAAGCACTCAAAGAAAAGATGTTGCTTGTACAATGCAATTTGGAAGGTGCAAAGTAATTATGTCCTGACACTGCATGTCAGACAACGGTATGGACCACTTGCCTGCTTGAGTGAGCAGGACTGTTCTTTGTAGCACCATAACATAGTGCTCCTTCATGAATAAGAACTGCCAGAAATATTATATTTCATATTATATATACTCACACAGACCAAAGAGCTGATCTATTTCCTTTTATATTGTTAAATTTTTATGAGCTTATAACTCCAGAGGGGTTTTGAGAGAGAAAGTATCTAAAAATCTTCAAATCTGATACATAGCAACAGCATATAGATCTACTTGTAGGTCCCTCGTATTTCTAGTATATTTGAATTCCTTTCTCAGTGCCCTCTTTCCTGGGTCATTTTCCTTCGCAACCCTGTGAGGGCTTGAAATTGACCTCAGCACTATGTTTCGATATAAAGAAGCCTTTTTTTTTTTCCAGACCCAGTCCTGGATTCCTTGGCATTATCCTCCTTTTCTCTTCTAATAACAATGCAATTTCTGAAGCTATTATCTATTGCTTCCACATGGCAGCTGATCTATACCTTTATGAACTGAACATGAGTCATCTGTTGGAGACATGGTTACCTTTTTGCTCTCTACTTGCACGTGGGTGTTGCTATCACTGTTGTTTATGTCACCTTCAATTCAATTTTATTCATATAAATTCCCCTACTGTTTAATTATTGCATACTGTTCAACAAGCCGATTCTAATTTGGCAGCCCAGCAGTCTGGGAGCAGTCTCTTCTAAAGGATCACCTTTGGAGTAACTCCATATGTTCACAAAACAGAATGTGAACTTTGGTGCATCACATGTCTTCCTCTGCCAGCTGTAAAGCAAGTTTCAAATGTATGCAAGTCATCACCACATACTAGAGATGGTACTTTTTCTTTTTTTTCAAGGGGGAAGAGAGCTTCATGATCTGATCTGTGCTGTCTGCAGGTGCTTTCATTCTTAGGAGTTCTCCACCCCCTCCACTTTATTGGTACTTTAAGTGTGGAAGGAGAGATAACAAATTTTCTCAAATGAAGTGGCATATAGAACGAGATTCTCAGTGTCTGTACTGTTGTCCCAAAATCTTGTCAAATTCAAAGGGCTGAAGACATTTAATATAAATGTAAGGTCACATCTCAGGTCAGAATCAGTTTATTATGAAACAGACAATAAACTATCTCAAGAAGTGGGATTAGAAAGTCTGAGGTGATTCTTGCACTGTTTCTCATAGTGACAGAAAACGTACAGACATACCAGGAAAGGAAGATTAGAAAATTTTTGTCCACATCTTGTCTTAGAGGGTCATTTATTGTTTTTCACTAAGTTTGTTTGGCATGACAGCAATGTTAGAAGTCCAGGCTGGGGCTTTGAGACAGATCTGCATCCATCCTTTTAAAAATCATTTCAAGACTACTGAAGATGACTTAAACCCTAAAAAAAAAAAAAAAAAAAAGCTTTTACAAGCAGAAGCAGATTTTGTGCAAGCAGATGTTACAAATAGAATATTCCAAGTGAGGTAAAAAAGAATTTTCTCATTTAAACTCATTGTAGATTTGTAGGATGGATTCTTTCCTTCAGCCTTTTTCTCATATAAATTATCTTTTTTGGGGGATAGAAGACACTCTACACCAGCTCTGCATAGCACCACTGTTTTGTTTGGATAGATCTGACCGTGGGGCTTTTTTTGTGGTTTGTGTGTGTGTGTGTGTGTGGTTTTCTGTTTGGCTGCGATTTTTTGGTTTTTTCTGTTTTTTATTTTGTTTTGTGGGTTTTTTGTTTGTTTGTTTGGTTGGTTATTTTTTGTTTTGTTTTGTTTTTTTGTGGAGGGAGTGAATTTTATTACTTTCATACTTTATAAAGGTTTCTCATAGTGACAGAAAACTTTCACAGATTTAGAAGAAAGACTTTCACAGATTTAAACAAATTTATCTCATTGTCTATGCACCATAATTGGTCTTCCTTTATTACTACACTGATATAGGATAATTTCCTCTTCTAACTCCATTAATGTACAGACTCCCTCACTTTTCAGATCCATGTGGTATTTAACAAGTTCACACATACACATTTAAAGTCCAAGGCATTTTTTCACATTGTACTTTTAGCAACCCATATCAGCCATTTTCCTAAGTGCCTGAAAAACACTCTTAGCAATCTATACATTTATTTTTACCCTGTGGTCACATACAGAGCTTCTCTGGCATCTCCTGGAACAGCCTGGAACTATGTCCACAGAGGTAATATAATGAAAATTGATTAGCCAGGCTGACAGGCTAACCAAATGTTATTGTCCCAGAACAGAAAGAGTTACAAAATTTTGAACTAAACATTAAAGAAGTATCACAGATTTCATGCTGTGTCCTCTTCGAAAGCATCAAACATTCCAGTTTGCAGCAACTGTACAGTCTTAGGCGCCAGCTTCAGAACTTCAGTCTCCATCCGACTGTTGGGAAACATTCCCTAGCACTTCCCTGTAAATAATGACCCATTTCCTTGCAATGCAGAACACAAGGAAGCTGGCTATCTGTTCACATCACCAGTGAGGTAGCATTGGAGCACATTAATGACGTCCACTTTTGTCAATATTAATCCACAACTGTGTAAATAGACGTTGAAACCTTTGTTTCTGAAGTGACAGACAATTTAGCAAGATCCTCATTAAATCTGCTGATTGCATATCAGATGAAATAATTTAAAACACTATTGAAATTCCCAGTATGGTTATTTGTATTATCTGCTTACTCAAATTTAAAAAAAAAAAAAAAAATCCTTCCATGTTTTCTGCACTAAAAAAAAAAAAAGGTGTCTGAAAGAAGGCATGGCAGATAGCAGAAGTGATGTCACCAGAATATAAGCATTCCTTAGAGGAAAAACAGTTTCAGAAAAAGCTGAAAATAAGAAAGGGGAAACTTGTCATCCATAAATGTCAGGTCTGACATGGAAAAGCTTAGGGGCTGAGGAACAGATTATCTGCACATGAATAAATGTAACTAAATTCTATTATTGCTTTCATAATATCTTGTCAAGGCTTCTGTTCTACCCAAGATGAACAAGATAGGTGTTAATCTGAAAAGGAATAGATAAGTAGAGTGTTGGAATCTAACAAATTAAAATCAGAAATTAAATTTTCTTCAGATCCATGGTTTCCTGATACAGTTTCCACTCAGACACACATTAGAAATATGTTAGATACCAATGCAATCTTCTAGTGAAGAAAATTACGTTCAAATGCAAACTTAAAGAAATTTTTTCAATTTTTTTTTCTAAAGTAATCTGTTGCTCTCCAAATTTCCAGTAGCAGTTATGGACTTGAATGATCTTAAAGGTCTTTTCCAACCTGAATGATTCTATGATTTCACTTGGAAAAACATCACCTATTCACATGTACTTTGTGAGACTATTTGTGCTACAGCACGGTTATGGACCCAAAAATTAATCTCTTAAAGTGGCAGGTTTTTATTTTTTTTATTTGTTTAAAAAAAAAAAAAAAGCCGTGTAAAAGATTTCATATGTGCATTTGTGTAAAAGGTTCCATACTGTTGCTTGTATATCTGAATCATAAAGCCATCAAAAAGGCAAAGCTGAATGCCACACAGACAAGATTTGTGAGCAAATACAAAGTTTATTGGAAGGACAGGTTGTCTTTCCTCACATCTATGGACTTTTTCTCATTTGCACATACACACACACACAAAGCATGTATTATCTACTCTTTGTAGTCTGTGAAGACCAAAATATAGATTAATTAATTTATATTTCTTTGCTTCAAGTAAGAGGAATTACATAAAACTGAGAATTGAAATGAACTGTTTCACTTCTGATTTTCAATACAATTAGATACAATTAGCAGAAAGGCAAAATATAATGGAATATTATTTTAAAGCAGCACAGATTTTTGCTAATTCCTTTCTTATCAGTGGGGAAAAAATAAAATCACTTATCTGCCAATGCTTCTGTGAAAAATTATGTAGATCTCAAAACATTATTAAGAGCAGGTAGAAGGGGAAATAGAGAAAACCAGCTGCAGGAAGATGATTGAAGTTTTCTGGCTGAAATACTTTGTTTGCAAACACAACATTACTATCTCCTTCAAAGCTTACAAATGATAAAGTAAGTCAAGATCACTTCAATGAAGTTGGAATTTCTTGGTTTGATATTAAAATTCCTGTATCCACTTGAATTTCAGGCATCCTTAAAAAAATGGATTATTCTATGTGATACCAAAAGTAATAATGTAAACAAATTGCATTTAAATTTCTCAGATGTTTTAATATGATTTTTTAAAAAAATTCAGCTTTATGAGAAATTTTAAGAAATAACAGATTTTCTGTAAAATTAGACCCCATTATGATGTCTTGTCAACAAAGTATCCACTATCTGAGTATTTAGTACTTTCAGTTAGAGGTGCTTTTTATTTCCATATTTCCTCAAAAAAAAGTTTGGTTTTCTTAGCCTTCAGTTTGCCAGTGGGTATGTTACCTTCTTGTAACGAATAAGTTATCTTAATTTACAACTCTTGTTATTTCATTGCTTAAGAATCTCTAGAAAAATATCTTCAAATAGAATTAGGTCAAACAACCTACAAGGGGGTTTATTTTCTGCCAAATCTCTCTACTCTTAAAGAAACAATTTCAAAAGTTTGATTTTTGTTTTTCACATTGGGTCAGAGTACTGGGCCTGTCAGCATTTCCTACAGCTAATTTCACGACAATATTTTAAATAATTTTTGAGTTGTTCAGTAATTTCTCACATAATTAGGATAAGCTCATCATGCATTCAGGAAAACTCACATGGTTCTTTTAACAGGGTCATCAAGAGGGCCTAGTAAGGCCCCAAGCACACGCTACTGTACTGTCACAATTAGTAGCTCTCTCAATTTCTTTAAAATGGAAAGTTGATTTGCACAAAACCAGTTTTCAGAGCACTAATTTCTCTATAGAATTAATTCCGAATAATCTCTGAATATAAGAAACACATAGGCACCTATTCTCAGAGAGAGATAGAGAGAGAGAGAGAGAGAAAGAACCCGTTATAAAATTTTCCTGCAAAAATAATGCAAATGTTCAGATACATGGTCTCCTAGGGCCTCCTTAGTACTATTAAAAATTTTTTCTCTCCTTGACATTTTGAAGTCTGAGAATGGAGCGAAGAAAAGGCATTTCATCATTATTTTTGGAATTACTTTTCTATTTACTCTTGGAGACTGTAAAAATATGAAGTATTGTGCTGAAATCTGCAAAAATCATTAAGGACACCACTTATATTGAAGTGCCATGCTAATTATATCATGTCAACTGCAAATACATGTCCATTTTAGGTTTAATGCCAGCTGCAGCTTCTAGTGGTCTGAAAATAAATTCTGGTTGAATTACATTTGTTTTAGTGTGTTCTTGTTTATCTATATTGGGGTTTTCATACCTACTGAATTTAATTCTATATTTCAGGATGCCAGGAAATCTGAATTAGATCAGAAACAAAGTGATCCTGGCAAGAAGACCAGGATATGGCTTTAACACAGTGATTGAGACAGTCTAAAGAAAACAAGATGTCCAATGGAGACCCAAATTCTCCAATGGACTGATTACTCTCAATGATATTGTAACTCTACCAGCACCTTAAAACTGGCAGACATAAAAATTTATGACATCAAACAGGTAGGCTTCAGTCTTCCAAAACTTTTTTATCTATATATACTATTTTATATAACCATTCAGGAAAGAATAACAAAAATATTTTCATTGCCAGACTTCTCTGATACTAATTAAGGGCAGTTTGCCTCCCTTTCCTCCACTATCTTACAGCAAAATAGTAAGAAGGTAGGAATAGCAGTAACCACCAAGTGACAGAGATGATCCACAGGCAAATCAAACTGGGGCAGGAAGTCAGTTCTTAACTGTACGTTGAGAGCTGTAGAAAGAAGCTGTTTTCTACCTGCCACCAGAGAGAGACTTGTGACGAATTATGTCCATGGAGTCAGTTCCAGATTTGTCCCTCTACAGCATGTAGTTCTTGTTGAAAGAGAACACTCGAAATTTAATGCTGCCAGAGGCAGGCAGGTGATGAACCGGGTCTTTTCTCTCATTTCACAACACTTTCAGGTTGAGAAACACCCACATTTCCTCAGGTACAATCCAAACATATGATCTTTACTTATAACAGCCTACTTTAACAAATAGGGAGACCTTTTGAAAGGAAGCAGGAGGAAGGAAAAAACCAAAATACCAGCAAGAACTAGAGTATAAAGTCATCATTTCCCTCAGTGCTGGATGAGGTGCTAATGCTTGTATTGTGGAAAAGCTGTCCTACAGAGATATAACCATGGTTTGTTAACGTGAACTCCTTCATCTCAGTGCATGCAGACACTCAGAATTCAGTCTCCTCTTACACTTACTTCATGGCTGGCATAATTCCCAGGGCTTTAGTCTTCCTCTCGACAGCAACAACTCCCAAATCTATATCAACTTTTCTAAGCACTGTTTATGTTCATCCTTTGACATCACATTCTAGATGAGATAAATATAATTTGAAAAAAAGGAAAATTCTGCAGTTACTTCATTCACCACTTTTAAGCTTAGATCCAGAGGACTTTCATTTTAACCTAACTTTAAAATTTTCTTAGTATTACACTTTTCTTTGGAAATTGTTACATTTAATGAATTTTTCTTTTTTTTTGGGAGGGGGGGTGTTGAATATGATGAATTAAAAATGTACCACTAAAGTGATGAAAATTCTTGATCAAAAATCACATACTGTGAATACAGTATGAATTATCCAACAGATTGTCTTTTAACAAAGTATTTTAATTTTGTGCAGATTGAGTCCTGGTCAAGTGCAATCTGTACCAAAAGTATTAGTTCAGTTTATCAATCCAAATAAGCAAGTTTAATAACTGGTTTAAATAAACTATTATCAATACCAATGTAAATTAATCTGGAATAATTCTGGTGTGTAGATAGATATTCTATTGTGTTTTCACTTGGGTTTTTGGAAGGGTTTTCTTTCAGTGGTTTCCATCACCTAGCAGTGTTGTAGTTAGTACAGTGAGCTCTTTATTTGTTGAAGTTACTATTTTGCTTTTCTATGAAAATTAATTTTGTGGAAATGTGCATCCAAGATCCTGTGATCAACTTTAAATACTCTTTCCAAGATCAGCCACAGTCGGTTGAAAAAATATTGAACTCACAAAAATTCTGTGAGAAATAGTCTTTCAGTACTCTCGCAGAGGGAAAACTGTTCAATAGGTTGCTCATCAAACACCAGACAGCCTAACTAGTAGAGCTTAGGCTCCAGACAGAAGAAGCTTTGTTCAGGCCTCACATTATAACCTGTTAGCCTTTAACCCATAAGGAAAAGGGATTTCTTGAGACCAGTGTTCACCCTTTTATTTCTTTTCTATTCTGTGGAGATCAAAAGGATGTTTTTTTTACTGATTTGGAAGACAGGGTAAATGAACAATAAATTAGTGGCATCTGCTTGAAGCGCATCATAGTTGTGTACTTATGTAGATGCACCCAAAGTAAAGATTTACCCACCTTACTGTATCTGTCAAGTTATTAGAGATTTCAATTTAAAGGCTCAACATTGTCTTCAGTATTTTTTCATTCACGGCCAGAAACTTCTTTTCAAGATTTACCAAGTAATTTTTCCCAGTGCCTTGATACTACAGATTTTTTCTCAAATATTAGGCATTTTTGTGTCATTAAGTAAGGAACAGCCTCAGAAGTGTTGTACAAGACATCCATGCATCTGCAGTGTTCAAGCCTAAAAAGATTTGTCACATCTACATGATACAGTAATTTGTGGCCTTTTCCCCCCTCAGATTGCCTCATTTGTTTTGTAATGATAAATAAGTTGAGATATCAAATTGGTACTTAAATCTTATCCTATCTGGCAAAATAGAATTACATTGTGAACAAGGTTTGTTCTTCAGTTAACAAATCATTAATATTTTACAGTCTTCTCAGGAAATCTCTAATTTCATGCTACTGATAACATTCAACCAGCAATCTAAAACTGCACTACTTAAAAACAGTTTCTATAATCCTTGCTCTCCAGTATGGTGATTTTCACATTTTATCTGAGAGGATAGTTTTTCCTACACACCAGTACACTGTAGGCTTTAAAAAATGTGAAAGTTCAAAACTGGATTGGTTCTACCTGACAAATCCTCCATGGAGGGCAAGTTCATAAATTCATGGAACAGTCTGGTTGGAAGAGACCTTAGAGATCATCTGATTCAATTCTGTGAGCCTCTTCCTGCGCCTTAACTCTCAACATTGTTTTTTAATTACATGATTTTACAGAAGAGTAATTATATCAATATTAAACTCTCAAGCTTTTTTAAAATAAAGATCTGCAAATTCGCTTACAATCATGGTGTTGCTCAAAAAGTCTTGTCACCTTCTTTAAGAAAAACAGGCTGAACTACTGAAATATACTGAAATACTACAAAGGATCTTGCACACAGTAAATGTTAAGAGATTGTCTAAAAATTTGGGCAGTAGCAACCTATAGATATTAAAAGAAGAGTCTGTAAGAGACAGAAAGCTGGAAACAGAGCTGTAAATAAAAACTGGTTTTTTAATCAGCAGGTAAACCTAGACATTGAAGCCCAGGAAAAGGAAAAATAAAGTGCTGAAACCAGACTCCACCCTCAGATTACCTAATATGGTCCTATACAGATAAATAGGATTGTGAAATCAAATTTTTTAGGAAATAAGCTTATGGGTGTTGTAATTGTGTTTAAATTTCTTTAAGAAACATATCATTATTGTATGTCTCACACCCTCTATTAATTGTTTGAAATACTGTTCACCTTTCAAAGGTGAAATAAAAAAACTTCAATCCTCATTTACTATTTGAAAATTTATATTGTTTTGTACTTTACCAAAGCTTAAAGTTCAGAATCTAACAGAGGAAAATGTTAAAAATAGTATTTCAGGTCTTTTGCAAGGCTTATGGCAAACCCAGAGACCAGGATGATTCATCTGTGTTGGTTTCTTACTGCTAATATCTCCTAAGGCAGCTATAAATATAGATAATGCTTTTTCATGTTGGAATTTGTGATACCATGTACAAGCAAAGAGAACCTGTATAATCATAAAGAAGAGGTGGAACTGATCCATAAGATATCTTCACATTTATGATGAGTACAAAAAAGGTTGTTTAAAATCCTCATCCTACTGATATGTCATCACATTGTTATTGACAACAGTATCAGTGACCTGAGAAGCCTCAGGAACAGAGAATTGAAAGGGTATCATGTGGCTAAGTGCACTTCTTTATGCCAGGAGGTACAAGTCAAACAACAGGTAATATCAGATGGCCAGGATCACTTTTGTTTACTTTAAATATGAGCTCTAACAACCTCAGCTTGGTTTCAAGTTAAGCTCAAACAGGTCCTTGAACTGCTGGGCTGTATATTCAGCAATTGCAAAGCTGAAACTACTCAGCACAATAAATATTGATAGTGTTATTCTCACCAGCAGCGCAGAATTGTAACTATTCATTATAGCATGAATCCAAAATAAAGATACCTGAAGTAATCTCATGATGAACATACACAAGTATAATGAAAAGCAAGAGATACAGAGTTCATTAATAAGTGCCTCATTCTCCTCTAATTCATATATCCTTTACACAAGGGTCTGGTTTCATTAGAATTACTACTATTTAAAACCTTTACTCTTTGTTTTCTTGAAAATATTAAGCCAGAATCAACAAAACAAATGGAGATGCAATCTGAGTGACCCACTCTAGGAGACCCTGCCCTGAGTAGGGGATTTGGACTTGGTGACATCTCCATACATCTCTTCC
This sequence comes from Pardalotus punctatus, assembly GCA_013400915.1. Lineage (NCBI taxonomy): Eukaryota > Metazoa > Chordata > Aves > Passeriformes > Pardalotidae > Pardalotus > Pardalotus punctatus. Next base: position 41,399 of record VZTX01023487.1, read on the forward strand.
AACCTCAGCTATTCTGTGATCCTACAGCACCATTGAAAACAAATATATTTGCTGACATACAATTTTGCCACAGTTAAAGACACTAAACTTCCTACCTTTAAGAATATCAATTAAATAATAAACTTTTAGAAGACAGCTGAAACTCATTTAAACTGATGAAATCTACCTGCTATGTCAGGCAAAGGGGCTACTCAGAGGCAGAAGAGTTTAAAAGCTTCAAACTCATTTTCCACCTGTGGTCCCAGTTAAATCTTCCTAGGATGGGCTACTGTCTCACAGAGATCAGCAGAAAATAGTATTTTTCCCATTTGTACCAAGCATTGCTGCTGTAAGGGCTAGGAAATAAGTTTTTATTTCCTACATTTTTGCTCTTCACATGGCACTAAGAAGGAGGGCTTTTAGGACAAAAATGTCTCTTTGCACACATAAAAATAACATTGACAGCTTTTATTGGTAGAATTACGGTAAGATTTATTAGTTCAAGACCAAAGACCATTATTTAGACTGAACAAAGTAGAAGTTCTTTCTTTATGCGCATCAGTCCTTTCTCCCCCAAAACCCAACAGTCTCTGTTGTTTGGGCCACATATTTCTTTACAAGAAGGAGGTTAAAGTCCATGTATATGTAGATGCTTAGGGAATCTTTAGAATCTTCAGAGTCCACATAGTTTCGTCAGCTGCTCTCTCCAACTCAGACAGAATTTGTGTACTATGAAAGAAATAGAAAATCACAAGTTTTACTATATAAATTTTCCTCATTTTGTTCTGAACTCAGTGTATTTGTGTCATAGAAAAATCATCTCAGCTCCAAGAACTCCCCCTTGATTTAAAAAAACAAACAAAAACAAAACAGAAAACCCAGTGAGTTAATGATGGTTTTATTTGAAAAGCAGAACTTGAAAAGGCTACATCCAGCCTTAGGCTTTTTCTTATGTATCTCAGAAGCTTCCAAAGAATATAGGTGATTCTTTCATGCAAATTTAAGCAGTCAATGAATAAAGCTGAAAATGAGTGCAACAATGTTGATGTGATGCTCATAGCATGAGCACAATCCTAACAAATATCAGAACTCAAGTGGTCATGGCTGATATGCTTCCACTGCCTGGACAAATTTGCTGGTTATCTTCAGCAGACAAGACCAGCTTTCAGGAAGACCTGTGAGACCAACACATCACACATGCTGGAATAACAGATTGCAGCTCTGGATTTAATTTGCATGCTGATTTACAGTGGTTGCATGAAGACAGGGGCTAGCTGCTTATGGGACACACAAGCAGCCAATTACAGTTACTTCATGTACAACTGTCCAATATGAATGTATAATTGCAGGATTATGTGAAGAAATTACACACATGATTGTCTTTGCATTTTTTACTAATGTCTCTCAAGTTGAAGTCTCTTCCAGTTAGTTGCTGTTAGACAAGGGAAAAAACTGGCTTGGTAATGAAGTGTAACAAATGTTGATTCTTCATATTCCGAGTATTTCACATCCAGTTGCTTATGTAGTTTTAACAAATACCTCTTGCCTATGTGTCCCATAAACTTGAAGGGTCATCATAACTGCAGCTGCAGAGAGCTGATGAAAAAAATTATGTTCCGGGTCATCATCTGTACCTGATTCTCAATGTTTCTCTTCCTATACTCATCTCAGAGACTTTTGACAAAGGGGTACCAACTTTTTGCCTCTGATCCACATAGCTGTATCTGGTAACTGCATGAGATAACCCCAAAGACTCAGTTTTCATGAGTACTTGACAGAGGATAGTATTATGAAGTATCATTGTACATTCTTGGTAATTATCCATAAATGCTGTATGCTGACAATGTTATCAGTGTTTTTTATGGTGGGCTAGTCTGGTTTACTTCAGAAAGAATCTGAGAAAATGACCCAAACATGCCTACTCAACATCAAAGAGCAAGAGTTTCAGTTCACTTAATAATAATCTTTCACTTAAGCAAAAGAATTGGTTTTGGTCCAGTGGGAGAAGGACAACACACGTGTTGGCAAGTATTCCCTCATCAGCAGTGCTGCAAGACACCCACAGGCAGCTGCGGCTGCCAGATCTCTGCTGAGACACGTGAACTTCAGAAACAGCTCAATTATGTTAATACTACCAACACTTCAGGTTAGAGAATCCCTGCTGTGCTCTCTTGTATCTGCTTCTCTGAAAGCTTTGTTCTTATGATTTAAGGAACAATGCTCTGATTTCAGGAAGGCTCAGAGCTGCACTCCCCAGCTACAAAAGTGAGATAGGAAGAAAACAAACATTTGAATTTATTTGGAGTTAATTGGCTGGAAGAGCTGATGCATCAATTGCTGTAGCATAGAACCACTGAATACCAGAACACATTATGAAATAACCTAGACAAGGCAAGACTATTATGTTTCAGGTGCGAATGGGTACATTGAAATGAAAGTTAGGGAAGGATCTCACCTTTTGTGAATGCTTTACCTTAGACACAAGGGCTTTGCAGCAAGACAGGCAATTGAAACTCATTCAGTAAATCTGAGAATAGGAGGAAAGGAGGTTTGACAATCTCTCTCAGAATTTCAGTATTCTTTAGGAATACAGCATAATTCCTAAAGAAAACTGCACTTTAATATGCATATAAAATTCCTTACCTGCTATCCCATGAGAGATAAAATAAATTTTTTTGAAGTTCTATATGTGTGCACTGCAGAGTATTCACAGATTCTTGAAAAGATAAGGCTTTTTTAGTGACAATAAGACTAATTATCACTCAGCAGTCTGCAAGTTTTACAGGAAGCCTACCCATGCTCACACAGTTTTTGAATTAATGTTTTCAGAAGTATTCAGAGAACACAATGGTAAAATATATTAATACTTGTTTGTACCTGTTTGCATTTTTTGTATGAAAGAACAGCTTAAGGCTTCATAATCATGCTGCTCTGCCACATTCTAAGCCTTGCAAATTAGTCATTTAGCTCAAGTGAATTACAACATTAAGCTGTAATTACATTAAGCTGTAAATAATTACATTAATATGTAATTCACATCTTAAGCCAGTCTGAAACTGGTTCAACTGGAAGCACCAGGGAAGATTGGTGGGGTCTCAGTCCTAGCATGAACTTCACATATTTAATGAGGCTTCACATCTTGTGACTGCTGCTCAGGGGCTGTGAATGCCAAACAACCTGCAGATTGAAAGTCGGTACCTTGCAAGGTAACATTCCGAGCATCTGCTGCATCTCCAACTCCCTTTTCTGAGAAGTCTTAGAATGGTTTGTGTTGGAAGGGACCTATAAAGGTCCTCTGGTCCAATATTCCTGCAACCAGCAGGGACATCTTCCACCAGACCAGGCTGCACACCTCTTCAATTAGCCTGAACTTGAATGTTACCAAGAATGGGACATCCACCAACTCTCTGGGCTTTGACTACTGTCACTGGGTACTGGTTACTCTTTGCTTTTTTCAGCAATCTGGAGAGCTCGGGTAATGCATTGTTGAATAAATCTGTCTGGGCTCAAAACACCCTGTGGTGAAAGGCCTCATTTCATTTTCCATGTTATTTAAGGCCATCAGAGGGTGTAGGTTCTGCAACTCTCTAAAGAGAACAGCTCTTCTTTGTCCTCTGCATTCTCAGACACAGTGAGAACATTCTGCTCTAAGAGAAGCATTTATAAAAACTGGCTGTTTCCATCGTTGCATTGTGGTACTTTTGTTTGTTTACTTAGGAGTGTGAGTAGGTGTTTACCCATGATGCTGGAGAGAAACAGAGCGGTACAGATCTGGTGCTCACTGTCCCACTCTGCGGTCTGAGGAGGTGGAGAGGAAGGATTGTGCTCACTCTTTCTCAAGCGAAGCATCTAGGTTGAGCTATATAAATCAGCTACACCTGACCTCCACATAAAAGCTTTTTTGCACAGCCATGAGGATTGTGTTGCTCTTATTCTTAGGTCGTAAAACTGAGAATGCAATGTTAAAGTATTCCTATATGAACTACATCTCTGAATAGAAGCACCTTTAAAACTGTAACCATTTATGCAGAACCAGAGTGAATATTTTGTCCTGTATCTTACAAATACAAAAGCATAGATATAGTGGAGTTTTAGATTCTATCATCATAGGTAATGTCCTGGAAAAAATTGCTCAGTTTTTTCCCTGATTAACAGGACAGCATTATTTTCCCTTTCCATTTTTTGACAAGCAATAGACATGTAGTGCTCCCACATTTTCATGGTAAGTAAGTAGTTTGTTGCATTGAAGAAGAAAATATGTATTTGTGATGGGGGAAGAAAAGGCTGTTGGCATATTAAATCACAGTTATAAGAGAATACAGTTCTGCAATAGCCTATGAAATGTAATATTGATGTAGACAACAAATGCTAGAAATCTTTTCTGAGATGCAGATGACATGCAAAAGGAAAGAAAAATGAATATGAACTGTTCTTGCCACAGAAAGTAGCGGCACATAAAAGATCCTAACCAGACAGAAGTTCTGAGCCTGTCAAATTTTGTTTTAGTGAAACAGGAGACAGATCTTCTGTTCTTTTTTTCCCCTCTTTTGAACAGCAGAGAAAGATCATGATAATAATTACTGCTCAAAAATCTAGGTGGTGAGGTTCAGTAGTTGAAGTTATCTGTGACTTAGTTCAAAAAGTTTGAAGCTGGTGAAGCAATTATTATATAACTCACAGGAATTTTACTTTATGTTTTTATATAGAATCATATAACTAAACCACATATTAACAAGCACTATTTCAGATATCTATCAGAGCTTTCAGGTACTAAAATGAAGGTGATAATTGGATTTAATGACTCACAACTCAACAATCCTCACAACTGTATGGACTCACAACTGTAATGGACTGCTTGACTGACAATGTAAGAGGAGAATTAATCACACATGTAAGTATCAATGGAATTAAAAGCAGACCAGTTAAGCATTGAAGGAATTCCATATGAAAAGAATAAAGAAAATATTTAACATGGAAAAATACTGAGTGATCTGNTCTTAAGCCAGTCCGAAACTGGTTCAACTGGAAGCACCAGGGAAGATTGGTGGGGTCTCAGTCCTAGCATGAACTTCACATATTTAATGAGGCTTCACATCTTGTGACTGCTGCTCAGGGGCTGTGAATGCCAAACAACCTGCAGATTGAAAGTCGGTACCTTGCAAGGTAACATTCCGAGCATCTGCTGCATCTCCAACTCCCTTTTCTGAGAAGTCTTAGAATGGTTTGTGTTGGAAGGGACCTATAAAGGTCCTCTGGTCCAATATTCCTGCAACCAGCAGGGACATCTTCCACCAGACCAGGCTGCACACCTCTTCAATTAGCCTGAACTTGAATGTTACCAAGAATGGGACATCCACCAACTCTCTGGGCTTTGACTACTGTCACTGGGTACTGGTTACTCTTTGCTTTTTTCAGCAATCTGGAGAGCTCGGGTAATGCATTGTTGAATAAATCTGTCTGGGCTCAAAACACCCTGTGGTGAAAGGCCTCATTTCATTTTCCATGTTATTTAAGGCCATCAGAGGGTGTAGGTTCTGCAACTCTCTAAAGAGAACAGCTCTTCTTTGTCCTCTGCATTCTCAGACACAGTGAGAACATTCTGCTCTAAGAGAAGCATTTATAAAAACTGGCTGTTTCCATCGTTGCATTGTGGTACTTTTGTTTGTTTACTTAGGAGTGTGAGTAGGTGTTTACCCATGATGCTGGAGAGAAACAGAGCGGTACAGATCTGGTGCTCACTGTCCCACTCTGCGGTCTGAGGAGGTGGAGAGGAAGGATTGTGCTCACTCTTTCTCAAGCGAAGCATCTAGGTTGAGCTATATAAATCAGCTACACCTGACCTCCACATAAAAGCTTTTTTGCACAGCCATGAGGATTGTGTTGCTCTTATTCTTAGGTCGTAAAACTGAGAATGCAATGTTAAAGTATTCCTATATGAACTACATCTCTGAATAGAAGCACCTTTAAAACTGTAACCATTTATGCAGAACCAGAGTGAATATTTTGTCCTGTATCTTACAAATACAAAAGCATAGATATAGTGGAGTTTTAGATTCTATCATCATAGGTAATGTCCTGGAAAAAATTGCTCAGTTTTTTCCCTGATTAACAGGACAGCATTATTTTCCCTTTCCATTTTTTGACAAGCAATAGACATGTAGTGCTCCCACATTTTCATGGTAAGTAAGTAGTTTGTTGCATTGAAGAAGAAAATATGTATTTGTGATGGGGGAAGAAAAGGCTGTTGGCATATTAAATCACAGTTATAAGAGAATACAGTTCTGCAATAGCCTATGAAATGTAATATTGATGTAGACAACAAATGCTAGAAATCTTTTCTGAGATGCAGATGACATGCAAAAGGAAAGAAAAATGAATATGAACTGTTCTTGCCACAGAAAGTAGCGGCACATAAAAGATCCTAACCAGACAGAAGTTCTGAGCCTGTCAAATTTTGTTTTAGTGAAACAGGAGACAGATCTTCTGTTCTTTTTTTCCCCTCTTTTGAACAGCAGAGAAAGATCATGATAATAATTACTGCTCAAAAATCTAGGTGGTGAGGTTCAGTAGTTGAAGTTATCTGTGACTTAGTTCAAAAAGTTTGAAGCTGGTGAAGCAATTATTATATAACTCACAGGAATTTTACTTTATGTTTTTATATAGAATCATATAACTAAACCACATATTAACAAGCACTATTTCAGATATCTATCAGAGCTTTCAGGTACTAAAATGAAGGTGATAATTGGATTTAATGACTCACAACTCAACAATCCTCACAACTGTATGGACTCACAACTGTAATGGACTGCTTGACTGACAATGTAAGAGGAGAATTAATCACACATGTAAGTATCAATGGAATTAAAAGCAGACCAGTTAAGCATTGAAGGAATTCCATATGAAAAGAATAAAGAAAATATTTAACATGGAAAAATACTGAGTGATCTGCCAACTTATACAGCCTTTAAACATTAAAACATTGGTTTTATTTGCAATGATAATTCCCATTTACTTAGAAATTACAGTGTTACAGTTACAGTGTACTATGGCTTTCTTTCTGAAGAATATGTAATAAAGCATAAAGCAAAGAGAGATCATACTGCTGGGGAAATGAGTGAAAAATAAATTTTACAGTGCACATGCTGACTGCATTCTCTATGATGTTGTCAGAAAAAGGACACTGCTATCCATGATGACTCTATCTTCCATATACAAAAAATACAAGAACCAAAGGATAATATACAATGGTTTAAAAAGCAGTGAAATAAGATAAAGATAAATGTAAGAGATATGCATTCAGTTTCAAATGAGGAATTATTCCATCTCTACTGCAAGCAAGTGTCAAGAGAATAAAAAAAAGAGATTCATGGAGCCTGTTTTACAAAACTCAGAAGTATCAAAGATGCTCACAAAATTTATAGGACGATTTTTCCCTATAAAGTACAAAGAACACAGAAAGATAGTCTTGACTTGTCGTCCATATAGAGGCATACACAATCAAGGCAGACAAAACCACCCAACACAAACACATACAGTACTAACTACCAAGAGAAATAAAGAAATCATATCTTCTTAATTGCTTTCCTTAAAATAAATGACAGATTCTTTCAGACTCCTTATACCAAAGAGCATGCTTCTCCAGTAGCTCCCAGTGTACAAATTGTGTGGAGAAGCTACGCTCAAGACAAAAAAGGATGACTTTAATGACAGTTCTATACCTGCTGGCATTATTTATTGGGATAAATTACAGAATAAATATGCTCAAATAAATCTGAAAGGTAGATGACTACATCAGACAGATAATGACAGTTTACTAAGAAAATGAACTATTTGGGTAACTGTTCTACTTCTTCAACTTGTCAGCAATACACTAAAGAGCAAGAAAATTATTCTTACATATAAAAACCGAATAATAATTACATTCCTTCCTGAGCTTGTGTCTCAGAGTTAGAAAAAAAATTTTTTTTTCTTTTTTTGCACTGGTTTTCATATGAAAAAGCTTTACTGCACTTTAAAATATCTGCAAGAGTGAATATAAAATAGAGGTCTGAAGTAGAGGAAAGTAGAGGTGGGGAAAAAGACTAAAGGACAAGTTCAGTCCTTTTTTCACCTTCACTTTGCCCATAAGATCTCGTTTAAAAGATCTATCCTAAGTCACCATAATTAGGAAATTTTTATGCCCTTGACTGAAAAGTATAAACCTAACAAAAAACAAGAGTGAAAAATACACTTTTGCATATTTTCTAATTTATATTTTCATCTGTATTCATGAAGTCTTAGAGAATTAGACATAGAAGAGACCAATTAAGTTATCAAGTCATTCCCCCTATCAACAGCTCTGAACAATTCCATATATTTTCAGGTCCTGAAAATACAGCGTTTACATACAGATGAAAAAATATATTTTAATGAGCCAGGATATTTTTCCTGGGCAATCTGAGCCACACTGTTCACATGAAGGCAGCTCTTTGTCCCAACAGAAGACATCCAAGGGAACAGGCACTTCAGATAAGATGATGGCATGTTACCGGATCACATAGTGTACTTAAACAGTGTATTACTATACATTTCAGCACATCATAGGAAATGGACACACGAGAATTAAGATCAAGCGGCACACCTTCTGAAGCCCAGTATGGAAACACAGATGTTAAATACTACTTCAGACATGAGGCATGGTGTTCCCAGTGGACAGGATAAGGTAGCTTTGAGTGAACTGACTTCCTAGCCATTCAGGTAAAGATCTGTGAGACTCAACCATTAGCTCAGCACGAAGTCGCTCTGTCATTAGTGAAGGGGTCAAACTACCATTTGGCCATAGCTGTAACTTGAGAATTTTTAGCTATTAATGAGCAGTAAAATTAAGATGAATTTGTCATTCAGAAGACATCCCACAGGCTGGCCTTTTGTCATAATGTGACTTTTAGTGTGGAGTTAGGATCTATCTCTTGAACTTCAGTACAAGCCCCAATTACACCCTACTATCTTCCCCCCAACCCCCAAAAAATGCTGCTCAAAAGCCAGACTACATAAGATAAGATGGAATTTGAAGTCTTACTGCACTTCTTCCTGTATTAACAAATGAGTCTTACACATAATTTTAAAAAACATTTTATTTTTAGATATGCCTTTGTATGGCTATTTGAATGGGGTGCCCAGACTCTGTCTGTTACTTCCCTACTCTCTCAAGCTGTTTTTATTTGGTGACAGAACAACCACCATAAACCCATATACTTGTTCTGAGGAACAAGTTCAGAAAAATACACACAGAACAGACACTGTGTGGTGCAGGATACACTCTAGGCTGTTCTGGACCACTGTCTGGGTGAAGGCTGTGGCAATGGGGAAGTTCCAGTAACAGCAATGTGAATATTCAGACAATATTGAAGAGAACTCAAGCTTTCACATCAACTTCATTATGGTAACAGTACTGATAAAGGTATGATGAAAGAATACTTCAATGGCATTTATCTACTTGAATATAGTTTTTATGCCATAATTTTTATATTTTTGAGTGATCATGACTTAGTGTTAACACAAAATTGCTGTTATTAAGATTCAAGCAGTTTATGTATTTATTTTTTTCTCCTACAGAGCTGTAACTGTAAGCCTACCATGATTTTAGTATGTTTCAATGAGCTAGATGGTTTTTATAGCAATAGAATGGAATTACAAATAAATGGATTAGCCTTTGAGTCAGTCTAATGCATAAGGATAACATATTACAAAAAAAGATATGAGGTGTTATCATCTATTAGCAATTTTTATCAAGGAGTTACTGAAACCTAAAGCAGTGCTGAAAAGTGTGTGCTATTTAAAGTCATAGACTAAGAAGGAAGCACTTAAACATGCCAGGTATGTAGTTATGTATTAGCAATCACTGTATTTCCAGATGCACATAAAAATTGTTCAAGAATTAAAATATTGTCTTTATAAAATGTATTTTTACAAGCTGTGATTTAATTAAGGCATTCTAAATTTATTAGATCATTTTCTAAACCCGTGTAGTATTTTCCTGCTATTCATTTATATGGAGGATAAGCAAGAAGCTAATGGAAATTATGAAGGAAAGTAGTTGATGATTGGAAGTTTTGTTGAAAGAGATTAATTCCAGAACATTAACATACACATCCCCCTTAAAAATCTTCATTTGCTCTTTCATGATGAATCATGTACTCCACAGTTTTGTAGGTAAGTGGTTCAGTCACCACTCCTGGTAGAATTTAAATGTAAATATGGCATATAAATATGGCACTAGGGACAGGGTTAAGTGGTGGACTTGGCAGTCTTAGATTAAGGGGTGGACTTGATAAGCTTAAAGCTCTTTTTCAACCTAAATGATTCAGTTATTCTGTGATAGACAACCTGAAGGAACAGTTTACTATTTTAATGTGTTTGAGAAAGTCCTGAGAGCTGGCAGGATCAAAGCTTGCTTCTCCAGTGCAGTTTGTTCCTTTATGCACAATTTGCAATTGTGTGACTAGAGGCACTGAGAATTTAAAGGTACTGCACACCTTCATCCCAGAAATATGATTTATCATACACCATGCAAGAGCACAGAAAAGCAAGTAACAGTAAAGCAAACCTTAGCAAAAATGTAGACCTGGGCAATCCCAGTGGTTGCCAGTTGTTCACATCCCACAGAATCCTTATGGAACCATAAACATGATAATTATCTCCATCCCTGTGTTTGTTTGTACACCAGCACGTTCTACCAACATAGTAATCGTTGTTATAATTTATAATAGCACTTCAGTGACTCATAATGCTGTTTCCTCATATAAGATGATATAAAATATTTCTTAGAAGTTCCTTTGAAATTTTCAAGGCTCTTCATGAAGATGGTCTGAAACCAAAGCAAACCATTGCCACGAGGATGACATCCATTAGCAACATTAGCTGCTCCAGCACTTTTTCAGCCTAAAGAGCTATTTGTGATATAGCAAGAGGCACTTTATACTGAAAATAAAATCAATGTTTTGTAACACATAACTGAAAAAATTGAAAAAAATTACTGCTAATCTCAGAGCCAAGTGCAAAATTAACCTCTTCTTTCTGACTTTGCTATTTTACAACAGTAGGATACAGAACTGATGGACACAATGAGGAGAAGGAAAAAAAAAAAGGAAGGAAAAGGAGATGAAAATAACAGTCTTCAAAAATCTTTTGATTCAGCCCAAAACAGGGGAGTGAAAACTAAGGTATTTGTATCACTTATCTGTAGTTGGAGGAATTACCACCTTGCGATTACATTTTTCTATGTGCTTGCTGGTTTCATAATTTGGGAGTTGTTCCTTTACTACAGGAGCTGCAGTTCAAATGAAAACTGAGCTGGCAGGATTCACACATCTCTACTCCAGCCTACCTGTAGCAGATGGGGGGAATCAGCTCTTTTGGGCAACCATACAGTATTGATGTTTTTTCATTTTCTTTCTTTTTTTTTTTTTTTTTTTAAATTTTTTTAAAGTTACAAAGCAGTGATACAGAATAAATGTTTTATTCATGATACATTGAAGATGTGAATAAAGCTTAACTTTGGAGGTTGACATACTCACTGTTTGTGCAAAACGTCTGTATGACACTCCTGTATTTTGACTGTGAAGTAACTTATCTCCTGGGGATTTCCCTTACATCATCAAGAGTGATCAATGACTCTCATCTTTCTTTTGATAGAGGAAAATTAATTCAGTGTCTGTATACTGTAGAGAAACAGAAGGTAAGCATTCACAGTAGCTATCTAAATGAGCCTGTCACATAAGCGTGAATGTAGCTGTCTTTTATAGACTACTTCATCTTGTTTTTAACAGGGACCCAGGAGAATTTAGTGAAAAATATGCAAATGAAAAACTGGATTCCCAAGAGATGTGCCTGTGTCAAAAATAATTGTATCCAAACTGTAACTAATGAACAAATGATTCAGTGAAATACATTCTGTATTTCCATTCACCACCATCTGTTATTGGCAAGATACTTTGTTCCCAGCTACAAAGCTCGAGCAAGAACATGAGCACCAATGGCTTCTTTTCACAGAGGCATGTGTATTTGCTCTTCAGCGGCAAGCAGAATTTAACATTTACCATAAACAGGGGAATTAGGTATTGGTACCCCGAAAAAAGTTCCAGGACAAGAAAAGGCACATTTTTTTGGCATGAAATGCCCTTTCATTGCAGAGACCAGGCTATGCTACATGACCAGGTGTTTTCCACTTGTGTGGACCATTTATACCTTCTTGTTGGAATCCTGTTTGCTTCCATGAAGTAAAAATCAAATGGGAACAATACTTAGATACAAAAACTGGTGTTGGTGTTTCCATAACTAGCATCCTTCCCCTAAAGGTACTTCCAGTGTGTTAAAAGAAGACTGTACTCCCACATATAATTCCATTTGGACACACGTAGAAGAAAGGTCTTGACTAGAGTATGGCAGCACACAGCTGGATGCTTAGTGGTGAAATTAAAAAGAGAGTCAGGGTTTCTTGTCAGTTTCATACAATTTCACAACCTCCTTTTGAGGGGTATATTAAAACTATTTATACTAGTTAAGCCAAAGTGTGGAAAAAACTCCAAAAACTCACAGATTTGTTAAGCTACATGGAAAAAGAGGGAGGTAGAGATGTGATTCACAGTCCTGTATTCAGAAACCTTAATTCTACTGTGTAAACAATGGCTGGTTGCCTTATTATTAGCATCTATAAAGATGATTTACAGACATTACTTACTAAAGCAGGAAAATCACATGGTTAAATGCAGACAGTCTTCAACTCCTTTTACTCACTAGTGAGCTGTAGCTCTACCTAGAGTTATCAGAACTTTATATATGTCCTAACATAGCAGTGACTGTGTATCCTGCTCTTGTGGTGGTGTGAGAAATCAGACAAGTCCAGATGATTATATTTCATAGTGGAATTACAGATTTTTTTACATTTCTGTCATTTAATGGAGACACCAAGTAAGTGTGTCAGAAAATCAGAAAATTAGTATTATTTAAAGCATGACACTTTCTGCAAGAAGTCAAGAACTTGAAAGATACTTCTTGATTATGCCTCTATTAGGCTTAATAATTTAAAGCCTATCTACCACAGCCAACACTGCATTTATGAGCAGTTTAAAATGCATGCATATAAGTACTGACTAGTCAAACCCAGCATTTATTAACTATTATGTGAACTATGCCCTTTGTGAACTATACTTAAAGGATAATTCATTTTAAACATTTTTATTTTTTGTTAGAGTGCATGCAGGTTAACAGACCACATAATTTACATGGTCAAATATAGATGCAACAGTAAATGCCAGCTAGATGTACAATATCTGGAATTCAGTGAGGAAATTGGAATTAAATATTTTACCACTCAGTTTGCCTTGTTTATTTTACCTGAATCTGTCCTTTCTTTTCAGGTTACATACTAGTATTTCATAACAATCTACAGAACAAGAAATGAGAGTTAAAGAACTTAGTATAAAAATGTTGGAGTGGTTTCTACCAGCTCAGAGAATCCAAGAAGTCCCAAGCCAGCAGAAGCACGCTGGTGGGATAGTTAAAACCCCCTGGAAGTTTCTTGTATAGTTTGTCCCAAAACCACGGTAACCTTTGTGTGTTAATCCCCCCAGGTTGGTTGGTTTCAACATGATCCCTCGCTCCTCCCCTCCCTTATTCCCATGGGATTGTTGTGTGTCCCTGACTTCCCTTCTGCCCTATTGGCCCAAAAGGCTGTATCCCTGTGCCCCAAGCCTCCCCACTTCCTCTTTCGCCTCTGGACTTGTTCGAGAATAAAACCATCGGAATTCTATGTGATTGAGCCCTCTGACAGTCGCTATCCTGAGGAAGCATGAGCTATCTGTCTCTTGGGCGTGTGTGTTTGTGCTTTACAGCAGCACGGGTGAGAAAAAAGGTCTCCTTGCACAGTATCAGGCTGTACTGGCTGATGTGGTCTGATATCACAGACCCACTCAGAATACACAGGGACCTATTCCACCCCACCATTGCCCAAATGTGACATAAAAAATCTCTTTAAAGATTTCTATTCTTCAACAGGAAGCTTTCTGAACCAGACTATAATTTAGATGGTCCCTTTAATAGGACGCTACAACCAAGGTCAACATTGCACTTGTCTTTTCATTTAGTTTAATAAAGAAAAAGTACTGCTTCCCATAGCTATTACTTTCTACCGTAATTTTCCATGTGTGGAAACGGAGATTTAACTAGAATATTCAATCTGACTGCATACCCATCAATTTTCCAATGAGTTCAGTGTTTTATGGCTGATAATCAAACCTCATGTTCTTTTTTCCATTCTCTAACATTTTGTACAGCAATGCAAGGTCACACTGAAGGTCCATCTACCTCAATATTTCATGTCTGACAGCAGGAAACATTTATGAAAAAATAAGAGAGGACAAGCACAGAGTGATACTGCCCAATGTATATTCTGTGTGAGATTCAATCTTTTAGGTGTAGACTATCTTCAGAAAAGAAGATCAAGTCTTATTCAGATATAAAAGGCAGGGTTTTTTAAGCTCATATACACACTCTATTATTTTAAAAAATGGAAAAAACCCATAAGGTAATAAGTTCAGTTCTGTGGAAGAAAGCTGGGGAGAGTCCAGGGATGCAGCTGTATCACAGTCATGAGTTTAGCCTGGGGCTGGCAGGGAAGTCACCTGCTACTCCAGCCTCTGGGGCAGCAGCCATAGAAAACATGGTTAATTGGGGCTGCTGCTGACACTAACAACTCGTTGGATGCCCTAACAAAGTGATTATAAAAAAATATACATCTACTTCCTTCTGAAGCTGGTCTGGAGCATGAGTAAGGTGACTGTATCACAATGGACAGCAAAATGGTAACAGCTCCAGCAACTGTGTGAGAAAACTGGCAAGCAGACTTGCTGCAAACTGCGCTAATGAGAAAAACTTGTCCTTTTGACAGTCACTACTCTCAGGAAAATGACGACTAGAGCAACAAACTCTGAACCAAGCACCCCCATCCTCTTCTCCCCTCCATATTCCACCCCAGCTCCTTAGGGATGGTAAGAGCAGGGAAGAGAGTTTGTTCTTTGCTGCTAAGAAGCCTAGAGACAATTTGCATATCTAGTGTTCAGTATTTGCACTAAGAGAGGTGGGTGAAGAATGATTTCTGTCAGCAGTTACATGGCAGAATTAGGAGCAGTTTGTCAGCAAGGTGAAGAGGTTGTCCAAGAGGTTTTACACAAGCAGCAAGGAGCATCAATAGAACCAGAGACCCCTGAAGGTTATTGCTTCTTGAAACAACTCCCATGAGTGCTTCTAAGATTTCCAGCAGCAGAATTAGGGCCCTTCTTTAAGGAGAGCCACAGACAGTTTCAGTTCATTGCAGTCTATTATGTTGAGATAGCGTTTGGAATTTAACTGATTTTAACATAGCAGGAAGTCTAGCTAATTCTAATGGTCAGAACGACTTGATTCAGAACTAAGTTGATCTTCTTTATATTTCTTCTCTCAATATGTGTCCATCTGTTTGGTAGAATTCTGAAAATAAAGAAAGAGGAGGAATTAAAAAAAAACAAAACAAACTCGAGTTTTCACATAATATGAGAGTGATATTTGATCCACTTCTATTTTCACCCCTTATTTTATGAAAATCAAAGAACTGAAAAAGTGATACATTTAGTTTGAACCCCTGAATTGTTCCACAAAATGTAACATTTGCAACTGGGCATTTAGATAAATCAGCCCTAAAGAAGGCTAACAGACTTTAATACATCACAGCTTTTTCTAAAGCATGTCATCCAAGGTGGCAGTAATCCACAATTCTTTTCTCTAGGAATCGAGAGACAATACCTAAAAATAGGAGATAGTACTTAAATCCTTTGGGATGATAGCCATGGGGGGAGGAAGAGGAATGCTCCAGTTTGCTTTTCTTAGAGGACTTGAAGCCCAACTTAAAAAGGTCTCAGCTTTATGGTCTTGCCCCAGATACAGCTAATGGATTGATTATTAGGAGCACCTAAAAATGCTATTAACACCCTGTAGAGCAGATCAATTAACACTCACAGCCATAGCAGGTATTAAAAAGCCTTAAGAAAATTCAAAACAGAACAGGAGAAGTAATTTTGGCATTCGGAGGAAAAATTCAATATCAGGAACCCATGTAATGAATTTTTATATTTGTCAACAAACTGGAACAGAAGGATCAGTCCATCAGAGCAGATGAAGCAAGGGAAATTAATAAAAACATATGCAGCTTTAAATGTCATTATGCCCAGAAATGAAACAGCTCAACAAAGTGTTCAGAAAACATTTAATACATAGAACACACTTGGAGACAGTACTCTGGGTACTTGACAGTGCTGTATGTCAGAGCAGGTTAAATGTAACTGGTGGAGGCAGCCTGAAGAGAAATATAAGGATTTCCTAGAGAGGCACTGATACTGTGAAGAATGCTTAAGCAAAAACAGGGAGCAAATAGCATCCTGTTGCGATTCCTGGAGAATTCAGATTAATCTTCAAGAAACACAGGTAGAACTCTACCTGAAATAAAATCTGTCATGCACCTCAATCAAATGGAATTATTTCTCCAGGTGTAAAAATTACATCTAGAGAAGAATCCAAGGGTAGGTTAAGGTACTTTGCCACAATATTGGCTACACTTGTTTGTCTTTTCTAGCAGTGCCCAGTTCCCACTGGTTGGTACAGGTTGTATCTACCCTGTTGATTCATGCTTTCAAACATAAAAGACATACACCTTTGAAAGAACACAAATTTAGACTCAATTCCAACTCCACACACATCAGAATGTAGTAAGTGTGTTTGCTGTAATGGTTAGACACACACCCCCTTCCCAAACATCAATCTGATAACTATTTGCATGGAAAAAACACAAACAAAAATAAGCAGGATAAGTTTATCAACAACTGTTCAAATAGTGAGGATAACAATAGCATACAGAAAATAAGTTTGGAAACATCAAATGAGGTGATGAATTTATTCATCATATGGGAATTTATGCTGACGTATAGGTACAGCCCTTCACAATTGAGGCATCCCATGTTGCTAGCCAGATCATTTTTGGCATTTTTTAAGGTGATCTACCCAGAGGTTCTGCAAGTAATCTGCAGTGCTAAGAAGCCCTCTTTAAAGCATGTGATTTCTTGATTATGACTTGTTTTTTTTTTTTTTTTTTACCAGTTCAACTATAACAGTTCTCTGTACCACAGCAATAATCCTGCAAACATTTTGCAGGTGACAGGCCCAAAGTCATGAGGCCTTTTAGCAATGAATTTTTATCTGAAAATATATTAAAATGAGTTCCAGTGTTATTAATACCCCAAGAGTCTGAAATAGTGTTGCCAATAAAATAGTAATGCAACCTTGGTACCAGGGGACAAACTCAGTGATGGAAATGTAAATTCACTGTAACTTACATTCAAGCCTCAGACTGCTGAGTCAAGTAGTGGCGCTAGATTTTACATTAAAACTGTTCTGATTGGAAGTATCTGCTTATTTCACAGTTGGCAATTTATCACTATCCATGTGAACTGAATGTGAACCAATGTCACACAGGGAAGGGGATCTATACCACCTTATTTTTAAATTGGATTGCTATGCACAAATCTGAACTGGTCTCTAGGTATGGGAGAAATACATAAATGCACTAAAATAAGATAAATGCAAAGTTCATACCTATTCTACCCAAACAGAGGTATAGCTCAGGCAATAAATGAAATAAATAAATAAATAATCAAGGCAAGCACTAATACAGCCATTTATAGTCCACTTGAGGATTTGATGATAAAGGGAATTAAGTCAAGGAACAGAAGCTACAAAAAGTGGAGTATTAAAAGATAGAAAGAAAACCAAATTAAATTAACAAACCCTAAAAATAAAAAAAAGACCACCAGCAACAAAAAACCCTTTGGATTTTAAACAGTACATCAAGCAACTTTGCCACAAATATAAAATAAATCTGTACTAGTGAATGCTTAACACTGCACATAGCTATTTGCATTGTCACTTTATACAAACAGGTATAAAAAGTCCTAAGTCTAACCACTTTCCTTCACAAAGAAAATCTCACGAGAGCACTTTAAAGAACAAAGCACAAATCTGCTTAAGCAACTCCTGGGCTGTTTCACATTTCATGCCTCATTTCAGTTCCTTCCTTTGCTTGCAACAAAGCCAGAAACCAAACAAAACCAAAAAGTTTTGTTGCATGGTTACTTCTCTCACATTGCCTGCACCCACCCATTCCACTTCTTTTCTGTTTCAACGTTTAATTGTTCTGACAGGGCAAAACAATGTCTTATATACAGATAGAATTTCCCCTGAAGAAACTTATGCCTGCAGTCCCTTGTCCTGCCTTCTTCTTGGGAAGAGAGCACCTCCATCTTCTCTGTCACTACCCTGCAGGTACTGTAAGACTTCAACTCTGTTCCACCTCAGTGTCCTCCACTAGACTCTCTCCAGCTGTACTTATACAGCTGGAGGGGACCAAAGCTGGACACGATTTTCTGTGGCTGGGTCCAGGAACTGCCAGGTGGAGGGGATCCATCCCAACCCTCGATCTCCTGGCTCTGCCTCTGCTACTGGAGCACTGGATGGGGCTGGTCCTTGCTGCTGCCAGCCTCAGTGTGGCTCTTGTGCATCTTGCTGTCCCCCAGGGCCCCAGATTTGCTGCACAGTCCTTACTGAGGCAGGCAGTGCCCACCTGCCTTGCTGCCCAGAATTATTCCATCCCAGTATCTTTAAATTTATCTTTGTTAAGCCTTACACATGACCCAAGTTTAAACTCTGTGCCCTTTTTCTTAATATAAGGCTAAATTAATTCGTTTTAGAAATGTCCAAGCCTGTCGCCTGCTTCAGAGAAATAGAGGCTGGCTGACACAGTAAAAGTACTCACCTGTTCCTCCAGTATCACAGAATTCTGTCTTTTCCCTGCTCTTCATGACAGGTCAGCCAAGTCACAGCGGGTTATGTACAACACTTTCATGCCTCAGGCTCAGCACCTCTGAGGTGCAGCTTATTGAAACCTAGGATGTGATAACAGACACTGCTGCCCTTTGAAGGCATCCAGCATACACATATGGAAGAGCTCAAGCTTTCATCCACAATGGGAAGATAAATAGGATTTTCCCTGAGAACAAGGAATCCTGGAGATTAACAAAACCAAGACCTTTTTCCCCCTTTAATATTGTGAGAACAGAATAAGAAATCTGCCCTCCACACAATCCAAAAGTGAACCAGGACTATAGTTATGTCTTTTTTCGCTGCTCCCTTGCAGATCAACTTTCCACATGAGTGAGGAAATAAAACTAAAGCATCGCTGCAGGGAACAGCTGCACTTTTCTGCCCATTTCCTTCATGCTCCTCCCCCTCCCAACCAAGTTTAAGATCAATTCCCAATTAGAGAAGCTACTGACCTTCTCAGGGTAAAAGTATTTTTACCAATTTTCAGCTTTTTTATTTGAAAGGCATAAGAAAGTTGTTTTCACAGAGTGTAGGTAAGTGGAGGAATTTGTTGTGGCAGGACATCACGGATGCTGAAACTGCAGAACAGAAGTCTATAAAGCACACAGACACTAAGACTCTTGAAACAGTTTCATTTCAGTGCTGGGAGACAAAGCAATAAAAAATGTCCTTGTTCTTTCATTCTGCTCTAGCAATTCTCATCTGTCCACTTTCAGAGATAAGGTTCTGAGCTGAATGATTGCTTCTCCTGGTATATTAGCTGCCTCCCTTGTTTTTATGGTTTCATTTTGTCGATACAAAACTGAAACAGACAAACTGCAGCTTACAAATGTACATACAGCTTACAAGGTACGTACATACTTCCTGTGGTTGTATCCAAAAGGCTAAGGCTAAATAGGGATTCCCTTCAATAGTCACGCAGTGTCCAAATCCTACGAATGGAGGCCACATCAAGAGAAATTCTCTACTTTTGTTCACTAAATCTAACAAAGAATTCAAATGTGGTTATCAGGTTTGTAGTTTAGGACTTGGAAACAACATAAATAGCCCTTTTAATAGCATGCAGTTTTGTTCAACTTACTTCAGAAATGGCTTAGTATGTCAATATTATTATCATTAAGAGTGTCTCCCACTGACATGATAACCCTTGCAATTTATACAGAATGCCAGGTCACTACAGCCTTAGGTCTTCAGCAAATTTCTAATTTCAGAATCAGCTCCTACAAAAATTGTGACAGCTGATTATGTTAACGCTTACAAGATGAGCTCTTTAGTCTGAATTGAAATGAGGCATTCGTATAAGTTATCTAGGTTCTTGCTAGGTGTAGAACAGAATCCAAGCATTTTTGTCTCCCATAATTGTAACAATTTGTTTTATGACTGCACCAATAGAGAAATTGAGGCAATATCCCAAGAGCTTCATATTTCATTTTCCTTTTATGATAGATGGAACTCCATAGGGAGATTTTTTTTCAGTGTGATATTAAGATTAACAAAGGCCTCTCCCATTCAAGAAAAATATAAAAGAATAGCATTGATTTGAAATTGTGCCTAGTGCAGATGGCGATCACGCTGACATAACTGCTTCAGAGTTATGGAATAAATTGCAGTCTTAGGATGTAATCCTTGATCAAAATGAAATTGATATTCAGAAGCTGGATTTCACTGACAGTTGTGGCTCCCAGAATACTCATTAAAATTCAAACATTATCTTAAAGATTTTACTAACTGTTTTGAGACTTGTTTTGAACAAAGTAAAATCTCAAAAATATAAAGCAGCCACAAGTTCTTTTCATGGCAGGATATCAAATCTAGCATAATCTTCAAGTGAACCTTACAAAGTAGTTCAAGTTCTAGAGAGCAAATTGACACATAAAAACATCTAATCTCTAAGTTAAAAAAGTTAAATTTATCATATGATATTGCAAAGCTAACTTATAATATTAAATATTTTATAAATAAAAGGTCCAGGAAACTATACAAAGAGATGAAGAAAGTTCTGTGCTTTATTTTAGAGTTTGTATTGTCCTGAATTAGATTTTAAAATCAATAATATTGTTGATTCCGTCATTCAATCAAAAGCCAAGAAACTGCAGAATTTTCCTTCAAATAGTAGGATCATAGAAACACATAGGTTGGAAAGCACCTTTAGGACCATCAAATCAAACTAGTAAACTTGAAACTGCCATGTCTACTACTAAATCATGTGTTTAAGCACTATGTCTACAAGTCTTTTAAATACCCACAGGGATGGTGACCTTGACACTTCCCTAAGCAGCCTGTTTCAGTGCTTGACAGCCCCATCCATGAAGAAAGTGTTCCTAATATCCAATATAAACCTCTCCTAGCACAACTTGAGGCCATTTCCTTTGAAAAGAGACTGACCCCAACCTTAGTATAACCTCCTGTCAGGCAGTTTTGAGAGTTATAATGTCTCCCCTGAGCCTCCTTTTCTCCAGCTCCCACCTGACACCCCCAGCTCCCTCAGCTGCTCCTCACAGCACTTGTGCTCCAGACCCTTCCCCAGCTCCGTTCCCTTCTCTGGACTCGCTCCAGCCCCTCAAAGTCTTTCTTGCAGTGAGGGGCCCAGAACTGGACACAGCACTCGAGGTGTGGCCCCAGCAGTGCCCAGTACAGGGGGACAATCCCTGCCCTGCTCCTGCTGGCCACACCATTGCTGATCCAGGCCAGGATGCCATTGGCCTTCTTGGCCACCTGGGCACACCCTGGCTCATGTTCAGCTGCTGTCACCAGCACCCCCAACTCCTTTTCCCCTGGGGACTTTCCAGCCACTCTGCCCCAGCCTGTGGCACTGCCTGGGGTTGTTGTGACCCAAGGGCAGGACCTGGCCCTGGGCCGTGTTGAACCTCACACCATTGGCCTCAGCCCATGGTCCAGCCTGTCCTGATCCCTCTGCAGAGCCTTCCTGCCTGCAGCAGATCAACACTCCCAAACAATGTGGTGTCACCTGCAAACTGACTGAGGGTGCGCTTGATCCAGATGATCAATTAAGAAATTAAACAGGACTGGCCCCAATACTGACCCCAATACCTAGGGATTCCCACTCATGACCAGCCACCAGCTGGATTTAACTCCATTCCCCAGCACTCCCTAGGCTTGGTCATCCAGGCAGTTTTTACCAAGTAAAGACCACACCTGTCCAAGTCATGAGCAGCCAGATTTGTCTGGGTGAATGCTGTGGGAAATGGTGTCAAAGGCTTTACTGGAGTCCAGGCAGACAACATCTACAGCCTTTCCCTCACACATGAAGCCAGTTACCCTGTCGTAAAGGGAGATCAGGTTGGTCAGACAGGACCTGCCCTTCATAAACCCACCAGGTCCGATCCTCTGGTTGTCTTGTACGTACCATGTGATGGCGCTCGACGTGATATCCTACATAACCATCAATTCTTACCTATTCAGCTTCTCCAGTAACACTGAAGAGATGGGATAACAGTGTAACAATTCCTTCTGATATAATTTCCCTTTATTTTTCCCCCACCTCAACTTACTATATTTCCCCAGGAACCACATTTCTCCCTGCAAATATGTAAGTACTATTTCACTGGTATAAAACAGCTGTTTTAAAAATGATGATTGTTCAGCTATAAAAGGTTCCACTTAATTAATGTAAATTATATATGTAAATTTAAGCCTAAATAAAAACCATGTTTCAATGCTACATATATATTCTCTTTCTAAATAGGATAATCGGTGTCAGATATATAGGATAAAAATAAAGTTTTATAGGTAATATACTTATTTAATATTTCATTCTACTCCTCATTACATAAGGGTTAGGGTAATTACAGAAATCCTTATTATCTCTCTTTCTTTCATCCTTATTTTCTTATTTGCTTTCCTAGTGCACAACTATGTTTTAGGCAAGTAATTTCATGGACTTATGCACAGATCCTTTTTCCTGAAAGGTATAGTTAATTTAGAACATCCCCCAAGGTATGTTTGCAGTTACAATTATCCCTTTTATTGTGCATTTGCTTGCACTGACAAAAGACAGTCTCTTCTGTCATTCTGCCTCCCAGGCACCTAACTTTGTTATGCCCCTCCAGTTCTTCATAGCTTTCTCCCTCCAATAGTCACAAGTGATTTCATATCACCTAATCACATGAGCTAAATGTTATCAAAACAGTCTGAGGAGGGGGAGAGACACAGACTTTTCTGATTATTTTCCTAAATACAGAATTGGTTAGTATGAAGAAATATGTACTTTTTTTCCTATCACATATTTTACATTATAATATAACACTACAGATAGCTGAATAGGTCTTTACAATTTAGTCTTATTTTGGATATTTTTCCCTACTTTAGATGTTAGAGCTTCCTGTTCAGCAATGATGTTTCCAGGCACCTTGGCTTTTTTCCACTGCCATCACCATTGTCCTGTGGTTCTGAGCACCACAGGGTGTCAGGGATGAACCAGCTGCACTCCACTATATACAGAAAAAGCACCAAGTAGAAAGATAATCAACCACGTGTTCACTGTGATAGTTACCCATTTATAAATGGAGCTTGTCACTTCAGAAACATAGGGCAGAGTCACAAACAGCAAGCACCAATGAGAGAGATAACAGACTGCATGAGGCTGGTGAAGAGAGCTATGTTAGCAGTGACAGCTACATCAGCAAGCACATGTCATTACTGCTTTTTAACAGTTTGGTCTCTGCAGCACAAGACACAGGGATTGGTGTTACATTTCTGCAATGAGTAGCTTGTCACAAACACAATTTCTCAGAAGTAATTACTGATTTTGTTATACAGTGGATATGCTCATCCACAAAATAACAGTGATGGTTTGTTCAGATTGTCATGAACTGGTACAGAAAACTGGATCAGTTTATTTTGAAAACAACCAAAACAATGACAAAAACCACAACAAAACACAACATTCTTAATAAATTCAAACAGACAAGAAAGATTAACAGAATTGTCTCAGAAATGCAAGGTAATGCCTATACCTAAGAAAATGCTTAGACATGTAATCACAATTATCTTTTCTCTAAAAGCAGAAGAAACAACCAGGACTCATCCCACAATCATACTGGAAAACAGAGGAATTACAACAAAAATTCATAGCTGTCCAAAATGGTCACAAGCCTTAATGTATAAAATGCATTAGAAGCCTGATGAATTTTTTAGGTGACTAACTTTTTTTTATATGGAGCATCTGATGAATACCTGGTTCAATCTTTATTCTTCATCTAATGTATTTTGAAGATAATTCTATGGATGAGATGCAGTAAAAGGAGACTTCATATCAAAATCTTTACTTCTGCTACTTTTATTTATAGACTCAATTATGTTGTCCAGCAAGCCCTGAGATTGCCTGATGTCTTCAGCTTCCTTTTAAGTTTTGAACATTTTATGATGTCTCATGTTTCTCAGTTGTTAACAAGCAGCAGACAGTGGGCAGGACTTTCAGGTTTTATTTCAGGTATCATTCTGCAGGTGAATTAGAATAAATTTTTAGGCAAACTATCTTCCTGATTAGCTAAAAATCCATAGCATATTTGGCATTAGAACTTTCTTCTTTTTCTTAAGACCTAAGACAGTTTATGAGGTTTTTGTTGGGTTTTTTTCTCTTGCTTACCATGCTACCAAATATTTGGTGCTTTACCTGACATGAAAGAACAAGGACTACACCCAGTATTAAAAATCTCTCTCTTCAGGCGAACAGATGTTCTTATGTAAAAACTTCATCATTTCATTGGAGACTGGTACAGGGCAAATAAAACAAGGTTAGCAACACTGTAAATTACATTGGCTTAGGCTGTAATACCATAAATATAGGTTGAATTAGTCATGGAAAAGGAGGGTTACTGCAGATTCTGGAAAAGATCAAAGCATTTTTAGCCCATAAATCATATCTTACTTAAAAGCTTCTTTGCAATGATTATGAAGATCTGGAAGGAAAGTCAATACAAAATTCCTAACTTCTACAGTAACTAATTTACACAATTACATATATATATATATTTTAAAGATTAATCCATTCATCACCTTGACTTCTGATTCACTGTATTTCCAGTAGAGCTCTCTNATCACCTGGACTTCTGATTCACTGTATTTCCAGTAGAGCTCTCTGCAGTAGGAGAGAGAAGACATACAGCTTACATTTTTGGCAGCTAAAGTAACAAGAAAAAGCAAGACTCCCTATCATTCACCAGTGCAGGAAAGCACAGAGAGCACGGAAGTGCACTATAAACTTCCTGGTCTTTGCCCTATATGCTGCATGTTGTATAGGCAATTAAGTGTAAAAAAACTAATGTACTTTGAAATTTCCAAACTTTTTACCCTGAAGTACAGTGTTTTATCACAAAGAGCTGTTGCTGGAAAGCATGAGGGAGAGAAGAGCCCACTCAGAAAGATGCCCTCCTTATCTACTGCTTGTCAACAGAGTGGATCTTGTGAGTCAAGTGGAGATTGGTGTCTGTCTCTGCCTTAGTGACCACAAAGTGATCAAGTTTGAAATCTCTGTTGACAGGAGAAAATGTGCCAGAAACACCTCAATTCTGGACATGTGGAGAACTAATTTCTCCATTCAGGTTGCTCAGGAATTTAGTAAGTAAGGTCCCTGAGAAAATGTTTTTTGCAGGTGTTGGGGTACATCTGTGCTGCTCACTTTTTAAACATCACCTCCTAAGGGCTCAGGAGCAGACAATTCCCAAATGTCGGAAGTCAAGCAGGTGAGGCAGAAGGCCAGAACAGGAATCTTCTTTTGGAAATAGGGCAAAAAAGGAAGATGTATGTCCAGTGGAAGTGATGCTGAGAAGAATACAGAGATGTTCCCTGTCACTACAGGGAGAAAACTGGTGTGGCCAAAGCTGAACTGGAGTTGAAGCTGGCCAGAAATGTGGGGGACAATAAAAGTTTTTTAAACATATTAATTGCAAAAGGCAGAGTAAAAATAACATCAGCCCACTACAGGAGGAGGATAGCCACCTCACAAACAGGGACACGGACAAGTCAGAGGTAAGATATTCTTTGCCTGTGTCTTCGGCATGGATAACAGGACAAGGGGGTCTCAGTGCCCTGAGCTGGAGGACCAGGAATGTGAGAATGATCCACTTCCAGTTGACCCTGAAATTGTGCAGGGTCTGCTGCTCCAGCTGGATCCCCACAAATCTATAGGGCCTGATGGGATTCATCCAAGAATCCTCAAGGAACTGGCTGATGTTATTCCAAAACATCTCTCANTATAGGGCCTGATGGGATTCATCCAAGAATCCTCAAGGAACTGGCTGATGTTATTCCAAAACATCTCTCAATTTTTGAGTGGTCTTGGGAATCTGGAAAGTTCCCAGCTGACTGAAGGCTGTTGAATATTGTCCAGATTTTCAAGAAGGGCAAGAAGTCAGTCTCATTTCAGTGCCTGG
>VZTX01023491.1:0-44899 GCA_013400915.1 Pardalotus punctatus
TAAGGAGTGGCGCCGCCCCGCCTCACGGCCGCCCTGAGTGGCGTGCGGGGTTTAGCCGTGTCGCGGTCCCGGTGCCTTCTTGACGCTGTCGTGCTGCCCGCGGGCTCTGGGGCGGCCCCAGCCGCGCTGCAGCAGGGCTGATCCCCCCGCGTTTCGTACGGGGGCTGCGCCGATGGGCCCGTGAGGGGGGTGGCTTCCTCTTTCGAAAAAAATGCCTCCCTGACAGTGTGTCAGGGTCTCTGTGCTGTAGGGTGCGTTCCAGGTGAGATCTGCACAGGTTTTTGCTGCTTGATTCCTGTAGGTATTGCTGAGTCAGATAGCAAGATGGGAAATTTGTGCTGATCTAATAGATGGTGTTGCAGAGGATTGCTCTGAGGTTAGTGGGAGCTGTGTGATATACCTTAGGAATTTAAGAGGCTAGTCGTACAGTTACCTGGTTGGTAATTGCTCTAAAGCATTACATACGACCGGTCTAGTTTGCTTTTTACACTCTGGGTATTTTGCATTCTGTTTTGATTCCCAAAACGGATTGCTTTATTTTCTAGTCCTGTAGAAATTTTTGATTGAAAACAAAGACAAGCAGGATTTACAAAGCATCCCCTTTGAACCACCATTTTGAAACTCAGCAGAATTATATAAATGTTAAATTTTGGCTTGATATTTAATATTACATCTTGCTAATTTCAAACTTAAAGTCAGTGTGAGTGTATATATATTTTAAGCAGAAATATCAGCTGATGTTATGCACTAATTTTTTTTACAGCACTGTAGTGCGGCATCACTGTGTGAAATCATCAATATTTTCTGGAAGAGTCAGCTGCATAGCAAAAAGCATCTTGTGCTTCAGGCAGGTTAAATAAATACAAAAGCGCTAAAGAATCCTTTTAGGTTGGGAGTTAGTATCACTCAGTTAACCCTAAGATGCGTGATGAGGCATCCTGTATTTCATAGCAGCATGGGTAATTATTTTAATAAATGAATTGGTGCATTTTCCCCCCAATTATGTGAAGCCATTTTACTTCTACCATTTTTGCTTAGAAATGGGAAAAACAATTTCTGAAGAAAAGATTTTGAAGTCTTTCTAGCCCTCCTTTTTTTCTCCTTTTTTTTTTTTTTTTGATTGTCAGATAATCACTCCAACTTGCTGAATTAGTTGTGTTAGCTGTATAACTAGGTTCACCACTGGTAGAACTCTATAAAGTTATTTTCCTGAAATAGTGTGGTATTCAAAATCATTTGTATTTTCAGAGGATGTTGCAATGACTTTTCTAATATTTGTGTTGTTCCAAAATCTTCAGCACAGGTATTCTTCTGGATGGGATTTTTTTTAGTTTTCCTAATTAAAATATACCTTCCATTGTGCTGAGGAGAAATAATAATACCAGTTTGGAACAGCTTTGCCGTAACATAAATTTACAAAACAGAATGTAGATTATATGACACAGAGAAAAAGAAGGGATAATAACAGCGTTAAAATGAGGGGTTTTGTTTTTAATTTTCTTTTTAAAAAGCTTTCTGGCAGAAAATGAAATAATTTGTTCGTAAGGAAGGCAGTCTTCTCAATTATTTTCCCCGTTTGGCTCTGTGAGCCACAAACATCCTGCCACACCTTCACTGTGGAATAATAAAGAAAAATAGATCAGTGCTGTTGGTGATAATGTGATTGAGATTGGTATTGGTAGGAAATCAAGATGATTATGGTATCTTGAACTCTTCAGCAGATATATTTGCCCTGTCTGTTATTTTCTCCATTGAATGCCAGCTTCATTTTTGAGGTCCAAGCAAAAGAAATAATACTAGAAGCCCAATGGATGGATTGTTGCATTTAGGATAACACAAAGGGATTTTTTAAAATCCACTTTGAAGTGGCAGTGAGCCCTCAGTGCTCCATGGAAATCTTGCAGTGCTAGGTTGGTACATGTAAATACTGAATTAAAGATTGCTTCTGTTAGCCAGGCTATTGAGCATTTTTTGAACTTTAAAATACAGTTTTTTAAGCTATTGTTTTTGTGCAGTGAGGGAAGGAGAGTCCAGTTACTAATATATGTAAGAGAGGACATTATGGCATTTTGTTTCCATGCTGTAAAACATAAGGAAACATCTTTGATAAACTTGCATAAAGATACCATACAGAGCAGATAGACCAGGATGTGGTCTAAAGGATGTGTTGAACATTCATGTTGTTAGTAATGTGAGAGACAGCTGTGATAATTCCTGGTACATGTTTGTTATCTGTTGGAAGCAAAGGGATGATGAATTGCACCACTCACCAGAGAATAGTAATGGGTTTAAGAGAACTGCCACAATACTGTTATGTGAGGACTTGCATGCTTTAGATGAAGAAGGAGTATTTTTAATGTAATTAATTTGTATCCCAGAATAATATTGAACAGAAATTAGAGAAGACACAGTCATAACAGTGCAATTCCTGCTGTTGAGCATTACCAGTAATGGTTAATAGATAATTTTTATTGCTCATCAGTATTTTTGATAGGAAGAATGAGTACAGAGAAATAACAGAATTTGGTGAGTGCTTACACAAATGGTAAAAACAAGAATTTTGAGTCAAAGCAGTATCAAATTGTATGATAGATACTGAGAGATGTTGTGAGAATAATGAGACCTTACTGTTAGAATTCCAGCATTTTCTGATTTAGAAGGGACCCACAAGAATCACTGAGTTCAGCTGTTAAGTGAATAGCCTATATAGGAACTGAACCCTCAACCGTGGCATTATTAGCACCGTGTTCTAATGAATGAGCTAATCCCAGTGGCAAAGACCTTAAGAAACAAGGGAGATGTGTATTGCAAAGGAAAGGTTGAGAAGACAGGAGCAGATCATATAATATTTTGGAATATTAGAAATAGATGTGTTTTACATGGAAGGTTGAAGGAAAGGTGAAGATGAGTTTTCTTTACTCATCTCTGACTTAAGTGGTTTTGCTTTTATTTCCTGAAGGGTATCTTGCAGGAAAGTGTAGACCTCTGACTTTTTTCACTGAATCTTGTATTTGCTTATATAAAATATTCCTTTGTTGCAGGTTTGCTAAGTATAGAAAAATAGCGTTGAAAATGCTGTCCAGACTCTTCCGAATGCATGGCCTTTTTGTAGCCTCTCATCCATGGGAAGTCATTGTGGGAACAGTGACTCTCACTATCTGTATGATGTCTATGAAGATGTTCACTGGGAATGATAAGATCTGTGGCTGGAATTATGAGTGCCCCAAACTTGAAGAAGTAAGGATTCAAATTAATTTCATAGCACTTGGTGTTAATCGGTAGATCCAGTGTTTTCTGTAGAATATGATCAGGTTGTGATGTATTAAGAGTAAAGTTGCAATGCAGAAGCTTCTTCATTGCCTTCTTTTCTCATTGTAGATACTAAAGGTGTATGGAAGCAGTGATGCACTAATGAACAAGCATTTTAGTATTTTAAGTTTTAAGGCAAGACTAGCAGTGATACTTATTTTATTCTGAGACTTTGCTTCTAGTGCAGCTTCGCAATGGATTTCTTTTTAATTGAAACTTAACAAGTTATTCTACAGTGTAAAAGCCAATGAAATTGCTTTGTATTTCATACAGGATGTTCTGAGCAGTGACATCATCATCCTGACAATCACGCGCTGCATAGCAATTCTTTATATATATTTCCAGTTTCAGAACCTAAGGCAGCTTGGATCAAAATACATTTTAGGTACTGTGTCTGATTTTGGTATTTGCTGTATGCGTTTTAATTGTTGGGGGCATTACCTAAATTGGTAACAAATGCTAACATTTCAATCCTTATATTCAGAACAAGGTTATTTTAATTATTTGCTAGATAGCAGAAAAAATATTTTCATGTATCAAAATGCATTTTTTTAATGAAAGGTTGTGTAGGATTATATAAACACTGAAAATGTAATTCTCAAAATAACTGTTTATTGTGTGAAATACTTCAAATTATAGAGCTGTTTAAGTTTTAATTTTGCTTAAAATAAATTGAGAAGATTTATGGCTTTATGGCTGAGTCTTACTTTGAATGCATTACAAATTTTTGATTTTAATGTCTAAAAATAGCATCTACTTTGTATCTCAAGTGCTGTTAATGCACTGGGATAGGAATTCTCATTCATTTGTGATTGATTTAAAAGTGTGGGCATTTTGGGTTTTTTTCTTTTTCTTTTCCTCTCTCAATATATATAAACCAAAAATTTCCCATTCACTTGTTTTTTTAAGGTATTGCTGGCCTCTTCACAATCTTCTCAAGTTTTGTTTTTAGTACAGTGGTAATTCACTTCTTGGATAAAGAACTGACAGGTTTAAAGTAAGTGATGAGTTGTTATTCTGGATTTCATGCTTCCTTTTTTTTTTCCCCCTGTACCATAAACCTTGAATTTTAACGTATTGCTCTTTTTTTTTTTTTCAGTGAAGCTTTACCATTCTTCCTCCTTCTGATTGATTTGTCAAGAGCAAGTGCGTTAGCCAAATTTGCACTCAGTTCCAACTCACAGGTCAGGGGAGTTATTTTTGAGGATTTTTCAGTTGGTTGGTGTTTTACTTTGGGTTTTTTGTTTGTTTGTTTGTCTTGCAATGGAGATTTTGAACTTAATGTTCAAAACTGATATGGCAGGGGATTAGAGCTAGCTGATCTTTAAGGTCACTTTCAAGACAAGTCATTTTATAATTATATATGAGTAATCCAAGTGGAGAGACATACAGGCAGATATTGTCTTGGGGATACATAAATAACAAAAGCATCAGATTCTATGCAAGTTCTGTGTTCTCTTGTCTTCAAACCAGATCAGTGTTCAAGTGAATAGTAACATGGTAAAATTAGTGTGCACAACCATGTGGGCTAAGTTAATTGTACGTATGAGCATGGCTTATAAAATTGGAACTTTCAACCAGCAATGCTTACAGCTCTTCTGAGGAGCCTAGAGTTCCTAGAAAAAGTCTTCCTTAAAATGGTTATTGACAGAAGTTAATTTTTAGGACTCTGGAATGGTGTATAAAGATACATCTAATGTTTCAGTGTTGCTACTGAAAAAAGCGTATTTCTAGGCCAAATGTTAGCAGAATAAATGTACCATATGTGCAGACAGGAACATTCATGTTCTAATACGTTTAAGGCAGCACAGTAGGAGAGATTGACAGGACATTTTGCTTGTCATACCTGGTAATGTTTGTTTCCTAATAGTCCAAATTTTGAAATAAAAGTATGAAGTGAGATTAATTTATACTTACAAAATAGCATACTAATTGTGACAAAATAGCATACTAATTGTGACAAAATATTATCTATTATATTTTAATTTATTGTATATTACACCGTACATTTTATATATATGCAGTATAATGTGTTGTATATTATTTTACAATAACTGCAAGTGCAGAATTTCTTACTAATTTTCAAGAACGTATTTTACAAATACATTTCCCCTACAGTTTTTCCCCCTCTGTTACTCCAAAAACACCATCACCAGGAAAACAGTAGCAAACTCTCTGAAGTTTATCATGCCTGCCTTCTGGAGGAAGTCACTTTGTCCCAGCAGAAAGTTGTACTGCCTTTTGTAACATCTTTTCTATCAGCTGAGTCTACAGAGTGAAATACAAAATACGATAGTAATAGTAGTTAGGATGCGATATGTGGTTGCAAGAAATTTTGAAATGCCATGACACAAGTGCCTTCTATTTCATGTCCTCAAATTTAGAAGTGTTATTCCTCCAAATTTACTGTAATTGTAGTCTCTGCCTATCAGTGTTGTAGAAGCTTAGAATCCTGGTGAGGCAAAGGTAGAGAAATAAATCAAAATGAAATAATCTTGTGTCAATAAACTGTCAAAATATAATAACTAAGAGAAAATTGAAAACATTCTTTATATGCTTTCTCATAGTAGTTAATTTTCAATATACATTTTACAAGGCATTACCACCATAATACTATTCAGTTTACTAGTCATGTTATGTCTAACTTAATTTGGTTTTTGTCATCATGTTAATGGACAGAAATTTTTCTTTTTAGGATGAAGTGAGAGAAAATATTTCACGTGGGATGGCAATATTAGGCCCTACGTTTACACTAGATGCACTTGTGGAGTGTCTTGTAATTGGTGTTGGTACCATGTCAGGTGAGCCATACAATCTAAGGGTCTAGCTATTTCTAGTAAAAAAAGGTTGTTTGAGAGGCATTAGGATATTGAGGGTTTCAAATAATAGGTGTTACCCATGAGAGTGGAGTGACTTAATCTATTTATCTATCCATCTCCTAATTCACTTATTTTAGTGGTTTCTTGCAAATATGAATAATACGTACATGTTGAACCAAAGTTTGAAACACAGGTAATGGCTTTCCTTGAAGATTGTGCAGTAGGAATGAACTTCTGTGCAGCTGCTTTCATGAATTTACTTTAGGTTTTATTCCTACTGTTTTCCGTACCGTAAAAGCATCTTCAAAAGCACTTGTTCTTCAAATAATTTTGGTTCTTTTGGGGTATTGTGGATTAATGAGCTGTTTTCTTCATTATATATTAGGGACAAAAACCTCATTTTGATGTTGCATATAGTTTTTTTAAAATAATTTGTATTGTTAGCTCTTTCATCCTCATGCAGGCAGTTCTGTAATGCGTGTGCAACATGGTTAACATGGCTTTTTCAGGATACTTGTGAAGGAGTAGGCAGGGTGTGTACTGTTTCTTCTGGCCTAAACATCCAAGCTTTCATAATTCAGTTAAATATATAATATTGGCTAATTTTTCTTTGCTTGGATAAGTAAGGAGTTTCAAGCTTTCATTGTGAAGTTTTAAAATCTTGGTATATTTTATTTGTATTCATTTAGAATTACACCTTAAAATACTCTTCTGTCAAAAATACATGTTGTGCTTAGAATAGGCCAGTGCACAATGACTAGGGCTTAAGATGCTTGGTTTTAATTAATCTATATAGTTCCTTCTGTAATCTGCCATGCCAGTTTAATGATTTCTTTATCAGTTCTGCAGCACTTCAAGTATAGAAAATTGCATATTCAAATGTAAAAATTGTCTTCTTATTTAGGTGTACGACAGCTTGAAATTATGTGCTGCTTTGGCTGTATGTCTGTTCTTGCCAACTACTTTGTCTTCATGACCTTCTTTCCAGCTTGTGTGTCCTTGGTATTGGAGGTAAGACCAACTACAAGACAACATCAAGTTTAGTATTCAGCCCTGTGCTTTTGTAGGGTGTACTTTTCATCATGGAGTTACATGCCAGCATGTTTGTCTTCCTTTCAAAGTGAACTGGTGTCAGTAACTTGTAAATACCACTGTAAACGAGTCACCCTCAGTAGTAGTTCTGATCTAAAGCAGAGTAAACAGATTATACATAGCATATTGTCTGTCCAGGGTTTTTTACTATTGAAAGTCTAATGTTAGCTGAACAGTAGGCCAGAGACTCTTTTGTTGGTAGTTTCTCAATGATCAAATAAAAATGCAATGCGGAATTTTATTTGTTGGTTTTTCTAGTATGTGCTATATATGACCTATTTTTTAATTTTGGGGTTTTTTTTGCAGCTTTCAAGAGAGAGTCGTGAAGGGCGCCCTATATGGCAGCTTAGTCATTTTGCTCGTGTTCTGGAAGAAGAAGAGAATAAACCAAATCCTGTAACACAGAGGGTCAAAATGATTATGGTTTGTGGCTCTTTTTCACTTGTGGTTATGCAGGTAGTGAGGTGTCCTGGTGCAGTGAATCAAGCTTTTGTTTCCTATAGACCTGTATTTTGCAGCCTGTTAGTCAGGTTTACAGTGGTAGTTTTTAATAACTTCCCCTTTAGCTTCACCTGTCATTTTCTTGCCTATGCCGTTTCTGTGCCAAGCACTTGGGGATCTTTCATGTGTACTAATTCCCTCCTGCTTACCCTGCAGTACCCTCAGCTTCCTTTGCTTATTTCTTGAGCAAGAGGAAGAATATGGGTGGGATACATCCAAAGCTACTATACGACGGTGTTACAGTAAGCCAAAAGGGTGTTAATTAGAGGTGTGGAAAATAAGCTCTTAGCTTTAGCCTTTAGAGGCACAGGAAGCAAACACAGAAAAACTCAAACAAAAAAAGGACAATATTTACTCTTGGTAGGTTAGATACTAAGTTGCATTTGAGAAATTAATACTTGTTTTGTGTTTTTGATACAGTCACTGGGTTTGGTTCTTGTTCACGCCCACAGTCGTTGGATAGCGGAACCAGCTGCACAAAACAATACTGTAGAAAATTCGGTGGGATTGGATGAGAATGCACCAAAGAGAATTGAACCTAATGTTTCACTGTGGCAGTTCTACCTTTCTCGGTGGGTGGCTTAACAGAAGTGTGATTGTGCTGTATCTGTAGTGCTGCCAAGCTAGAAGTTTGTTGTTCTAGAGCACAATACTTATAAACTCGCACATCTGACCAGTGCAGGATTTCTTGGAATCAGAAGTGACATTTCAGAAGAAATATGTCAATATTATGCCATTTGTCCTTGAAGTAGTTGATCAAGAGCTAGCTGTCCCATATGCATCAAAATGTTGTCCTCTCCCACTAGCATCTTTCATAGCATACTGGAAAATAAATTTTCAGACTGCACTAGGGTAATTATTTATGCATAGCTTGTGACCATTCATGCCTAAGTGCAAAAAGTGCAAAACCTTTGTTATCCTATGGCTTTTTCTTCAGCACAATTCAGGTTAGTGTCACCTGTGGTTTCATATTATTGCTGAGAACTCAGAACTTTCTGGTTCAGGCAGG
The DNA here is from genome assembly GCA_013400915.1 of Pardalotus punctatus. NCBI lineage: Eukaryota > Metazoa > Chordata > Aves > Passeriformes > Pardalotidae > Pardalotus > Pardalotus punctatus. The sequence continues at coordinate 8,731 of VZTX01023491.1, forward strand.
GGTTTTTTGCTAAAGTTCATCTTGCATCATAAGTAGTCATTATTGCCAGAGGATGATAAATGAAACTTTTTCTTGTCATTGGGGAATAGATGTTAAATCAGTTTGATGTAGCTGTTCGTGAATCTTTTGCAATAATTTTTCCTACTGGGACTGCTTTTTAGCAAGATTTAGGTAACTCTTTAATGACATGGAAGATTTTTATGTTGATAATGGTGTGAAGAATGATTTTACCGCCGTAGCCTAGCATACTTGGATGTCCTGGTAGAAAATACCTTTTGACTGGAATTTCTGTTACTGTAAATGATGATATTATTACTCTTTCTGAAGCAAAGAATATCCAAATGCTGTTATAAGCAACAAATTGTATATACTGTGTATTTATTTTTTGATCTTTTTTAGAATGGCCAGTATGGATATTGAGCAAGTAATCACACTTGGATTAGCCCTTCTCCTTGCTGTCAAATATATTTTCTTTGAGCAAGCAGAGACTGAATCTACCCTCTCACTGAAGAATCCCATAACATCTCCTGTTATGGTACAGAAAAAGGTCCCTGAGAATTGTTGCAGGAAGCAGTCTGGACTTCTGAAAAAAAATCAGAAATCTAACACAGCAGAAGAAGCTTTCATTCCCAAAGATGGAAGTGGTAAGTAATTTTTATAATTTTAAAGTCTGGACCCATTAATGTGTATTTGGAACAAATTGTGAAATCTTTGGTAGAATGTTATATTTGGTATCAAAACTGGAGTTCGTTTTGATTGTCTTTGTGCAGCTGAAGTCATAAAACCTGTATTAGCGGAGTCATCAACCAAGGCTACATTTGTGGTTGGCAGTTCCAGCCCTGTGGAAACTTCTTCCTGTCTTAGTGGAAAAGAGGAAGAAATTGAGTTACCTAAAGAACCACGTTCTATTGAGGAATGTGTTCGTATACTTGGAAATGCACAGGTACGGAAAAACAACATTTTTATTTCACTTCTACTGCACCATCTGATTTAAGAAGTGTTAGAGGTCTTTTCCCAGCTTTTAGATAATCCCATTGGTTGTAATATTCTTCAGAAAATTACATGGCTTTAATAACACAGTGAGGAGTGTGGAGGTCACAACTAAAAGAAAACCCTTAATGAGTTACTTCTCAAGTCAGCTGAGAAGGGTGGGAGGAGGAAGCAACTTCATCATTCATAACATACCATATCTTTGGAGCTTCATCATGTATACCTATAAGTGGGTGTCTGATCATGAAACTTTTTGATCATATCCTGGCCTGCTGTAAAACCTGATGTTGGCAGTTGACTCCTTTAGCAAAGTGAAGTTGTTACCCTTTTTCTTTTGGAAACTTTTAAAAGGATTTTCACAAGGAGAATCTGTATTTTCTCTCCACACCCTTTATATTTCCAGGAAGGGGCAAAATTTCTTACTGATGCTGAGGTTATCAGCTTAGTTAATGCTAAGCATATTCCTGCATACAAACTGGAAACCCTGATGGAAACCCAGGAGCGAGGTGTATCCATTCGCAGACAGATGTTATCTAAGAAACTGCCTGAACCTTCATCTTTGCAATATCTTCCTTATAGGAATTATAATTATTCTTTGGTAAGTACAAAGTAGACAAGCAAAACTCACTGTAAAACTATTTTCCAAACACATGAAAAACATGGACCTGTTGGAACGTGTCGAGAAGAGGGCACTAAGTTCATCGGGGGTTGGAATATATCTCCTGTGAAGACAGGTTCCGGTACCTGAAGGGTGCATACAAGAGAGCTGGAGAGGGCCTTTGCACAAGGACCTGTAGTGAAAGGACAAGGGAGAACAGCCTTAAGCTAAAGAAGGGCAGCTTTAGATGTTAGGAGCAAATTCTTTCCTGTGAGGGTGGTGAGACACTGGAACAGGTTGCCCAGAGAAGATGTGGATGCGCCATCCCTGGCAGTGTTCTAGGCCAGGATGGATGGGGCTCTGAGCAGCCTGGTCTAGTGAAAGATGTTTCTGTATTTGGCAGTGGGGCTGGAACTAGATGGTCCCTTCCAGCCCTAACAAGTCTATGATTCTGTGAAATAAATCCTTAGTGATGTATGCAAATTAACAGTGAGCTTGGTCAAAACTGATGTAGAAGGAAAGAAAGAAAATGCAAACACAAAGCACCACCTTTAATTGATGTTTTTAAACTTAGGGTGGTGGGTGAGTTTTGTAGGTTATCCAGATAATATTTCCTATCAAAGTATGCAGCTGCCTTATCTCAGAAATGCAGAGTTCTACTAATACTGAGCCACATTTCAACTGAATGATAATACTACCTTGAGCTCAAGTTGAAATTGATTATTTAAAAATAATTTTAAAATATTAAGGGATTTTTAATAACATTTAGTACTGTGTAAGATTCAATATATCTGCCTAGACTTGAATAGTATTAGCTATTGATACAGCTGTTGATAACTGTAGCTGTTAACTTTTTGAGGTGGCAGTTAGTTGCTTTATTGGTAAGTTTGTGGGTGTTTTACTGAGATAATTTGGTGTAGTCATAGGTGTAATATGTAGCATGCTGTACTGTACCACTGGAGCGAAACCTTACTGATCGTTTTGTATTATTTTTGTAAGGTTATGGGAGCTTGCTGTGAAAATGTGATTGGATATATGCCTATTCCTGTAGGCGTAGCAGGACCACTGTTTTTGGATAACAAAGAGTTTCAGGTACCAATGGCAACAACAGAAGGATGTCTTGTAGCAAGCACAAACAGAGGATGTAGAGCAATATGTGTAAGTACTGTTTGACTTGAAAGCTTGAAAAATTGCTGTTATCAAATGTATTCAGGTTTATATAATGCATCTTTTTGAGTTCCTGAAAACTAAAAGTTCAGTAATGTTACTTTGTTCCCCTTTGACTTTGTTTTTCAGCTTGGTGGAGGAGCACGTAGCCGCATTCTGGCAGATGGGATGACTCGAGGACCTGTTGTAAGGTTGCCCTCTGCTTGCCAGGCTGCAGAGGTGAAAGTCTGGCTTGAAAGCCCTGAAGGCTTTAAAATAATGAAGGAAGCTTTTGACAGCACAAGTAGGTTAGTACAATGGCTATTCCAGCTTCATTTCCAGACATAAGACTTCCGTGGATGGTAGAAAGATCCTAATGGTTTTTTTGGAGTGCTGCAATACAGGAAATTACATGTTCATTTTGGCTATCTCATGTAGTGAGTATCTAAGAGAACAAAAGTCACTCTGGCTACGTACCAAGGCTAGCAATAAACATTTTTCACTGATAATGGTAAACAACTGTACTTTAACAACAAATAGACACACATTGCTTAATAATTAATAGAATATTAATTGGTTTAAGCATTTAAAAAAATTAGCTTGTTTTTATTTTTGCTAGGCAAAGTAACTGTAACTGTAGTTACTATGTAGAAAAAACCCTCAAAGTTTGGTATTTAGCCTTTCAGATGGTAATATTAATATTAATAATTAATCTGTGAGGATTCAGAGAATACAAGATAAACTAATGCTAGAACTGAAATGCTAAAAAATTTTAAGCAGTAGTAAGAATAAGTCTATTACAAGCCCTAGATTTTTTTCTAAGGCTTATGATTACCTTCTTGCTTTAGGAAGATTCAGAGAGAGATTTCCTTATCTGTTGTGTTTCTTAAAAAGCATCAGCCAAAGATACGTCTGTATTTTGAGCAGAATCAGCTCATGCTGCTTATTAAATGCAGTATTTTCTGTGTTTTGAGTGACTTGTGAGGCTTGCACTGTTGAAGATAGTATGCTTTTTGCCTTGCTGTAAAAATGACATCAGAATTTCCAAAGGCCTTGTTGTTACTTTATACCTGGTAGCGAGATGTTTTAAGGAATACCAATGAATAAAATTTATGTTAGCAGTTCAGGATATTTTATTTCTTGAAGGCCAGGGATAGAAAACAAAAAGGCAGTGAACAGTTTTACAGAGAATATTTTTAAAGTACTTATTCAAGAAAACACCATCCCTGGAAGTGTCCAAGAAATGACTGGACATAGCATTTGGTGCTGTGGTCCTGTTGAAAAGATGGTTGTCTGTCAAAGATTGGACTCATTGGTCTTACAGGTCTTTTCCAAAGGATTCTTAAATAGATCTGTGATTCTCTATTTAGCATGCAGTTTCTTAAGGTTTAGGGTCGTTTTGCCACTGAAAATTAATCTTCTCTTGAGGATTGTAAGTAATAATTGAATTTCCTTGCAGGTTTGCCCGCCTACAAAAACTTCTCATCAGTTTGGCTGGTCGTAACCTTTATATCCGCTTTCAGTCTGGAACAGGGGATGCAATGGGAATGAACATGATTTCGAAAGTAAGGACCAGTCCCCTTAAGTATTTTTGAAAAATGTGTATTCCTTTCAAAAATAAAGATAGCCTAATAACTTGTGACTACCTGATATCTGAAAGACAGGAAGACAAGACACAGTGCTCTTTGCACAAAATAATAAAAATGTTTGACTTTGTCAAGTGTAGACTAGAATAGGAAGAGAACAATGAAAGAGATTTTAATTTTTTTAATAATTATTTAAAGAAATTATTTTTTATAATAGGGGAAGCTAAGGTGGTTGCTTGGTTGCTTTGAGCCAAAGATTTCATCCAGCAGTAATTAATGTTACTGTGTTTATCACTTCCCAGTAAATAAAGGATTAGGAGCAGCAGCTTTTTTATGCAAACATGTGGAAGAACTTGAGACATGATCCCTAGATTGATGGGATGTCTTGTGCTGTATGAAATGAAGAGTCTCAGACTTAAACTTCATATAGGAAGGCAATCAGAACTATTATGTAAAGTGGATCTGATCATAGTCCTAACAGAGCAGATACTCTAGTCTGATTTCCTGGTGTAAAGACGCTCTTTCATTTCATGCCTGTAGTGTTTCGCTTGGTTCATGTTGTATCTTCAGTATGGTAACCATATGCCCATGCACCTAGAATGTACCCTGGGAGTGTGTATGTACTGGGAAAAATCAATTATTACCCAATATCATTCCCAAAGTAGTTGAAAAAAGATAGCCATAATTGATTAGGTTTTTCCCCTTATGTTTCTTTTTTCTTCATGAAATCATGTTCTTTTCTTCCACTGTAATTGATTATCTGATTAGAATACTGTTCCACTGTCCTTGCATAGCTTGTTTTACAGCCATAATGATAAACCTAGCCTATTACCTGTTTCTCTCTAACAGGGTACTGAAAAAGCACTGGCAAGGCTGAATGAAGAGTTTCCTGACCTTCAGGTTATAGCTATCAGTGGTAACTACTGTACAGACAAAAAACCTGCTGCTATAAACTGGATAGAGGGAAGAGGGAAGTCTGTTGTCTGTGAAGCAGTCATTCCAGCTAAGGTTGTTAGAGAAGTAAGTGTCTGCTCTCTTGTTTATAAAAATACATATATTTTGTAAAACTGATACTTACTTTAAATCATTAGTATGAACTGAAGGTTGTTTTCCAGGTAAGGATAGTTCTTACATGTCATTTCAGTTACTTCTGTAGGATAAGCCATTTTCCCTGAGTCACTAGATACTTTCTTTTTCATTGTGTCAAATGTGAAATAATGTTTAGTGATGCATATCTAGTTGAAAGATTTAGGATTTTTATGGTTAGCCTTAGAAAAATTATGCCACATTTTGACAGGTGTTTACATGTGGCCTGTCATTAAAACCAGTCTTTTTTATCCCTTTCACTCATTTATTGTCTCACACACTCTTGGCATTCTCTTCAATGTTTACATGCTTCCTACTACAGTGAAAACAGATAATTTAACTTAATCCAAAGCTGCCTTGGCATCTTGCATGACAAAGGGTAACCTTTATAAGCAATGCCAGTTGTATTCTCTGGCCAGCTTGTCCTCCATTATGACAGCATCTTAGATTCTCTTCCACCTGAGTTCAGAAGATGCTCTGTGTTGTGTGTGTCTGACAAAGTATTTCGCCTGTTACCTGGTTGCCAGTCCTGGCCATGAGAAACAATATCCAGGGAGGAATTCACTACATTGTAATGATTAAGATCTTATGAGTGGGTGTTTCCATATTTGATAGTTTTTTGGTTTTTGTTTTGGTTTTTTTTTTCCGCTTTCCCCTAGTGATTTGTTCAGTCCCTTTTGGGAAACTATGTAAACTTCTACAACTAGTATCTTGGGCAGAATTCCACAGTCCAGCTCCACCTTGTGTGAGAAGTATCTTCTTGTTGATTCCATTTGATGATGCCCCAGTTTTGTACTGGGAGAGATACTTAAGATTTGTATCTTCCCTCTATTGCTCAAGATTTTACAACTCTGACACAGCCCTTCCACCTTCCCAGCTATTCTCAGACTGAAAAGTACTAGTTTCTCAGGAACAAGTAAACAGACTTCTAGCATGTCTTTGAATATCCTTATCTCTGCATCTTCTACAGTTCTAACATTTCTAAAATTCTGGGTTCAGAGCTGGACACAGGATTCAAACTGTGCATGCAGAATGGATTTTACATATTGACATAATTTATGTCTTCTGGGGTAGTTTTCTAGTTTTCAAATTGTTGGCATATTTTATAGCTGAGTCACTGGCAATATCTGTTACAACCTCAGGATTTCATTCAAGAGTAGTACTGGGGAGGTAGTGCTCTCATAATGGGCATTGATAATTTGGGAAGGTTTTGCTTAAACCCCAGTCCTATATGACACTACATTTACTTATATTGAACTCTTAATACATAATGTTATGTTTTAGTCAGTGTTGCAGACTTGGTGCAGACCTCTGAAAGCACTCAGTATTCCTGCTATACAGGAATACCTTATATTTTGCTCAACAATATCTCTCTTGATCATCTTTGATAATTTTTATATTAAATTCAGTGTAAATCTTTTAATTGAAAGTTTCAAAATACAGTCAATATAGTATAAATGTGCCATTCTATTTTATATTACTGTGCATAGTGTTTATTTATCTGTGTAGCATAGTGGTTTGTGTTGGAACTTTTCAGTTTGGCTCCATATTCATGTGCAAAACAAATTTGAGAAAGAGTTTAGTGTCTGGGATGACTTGACAGGAATGTTACAATTGTGTCAAGGTGAATTAATAGGATATTTCTGCCAAGATTATTTTGCTTGTTTCATTCTGAATCTAAGTGAGAATTTGAAATGGGGTAGGCAGCCATGAGCTTGTCTCAAAGGCCTGTGCAAGTCCAAACCCTTTGCACTGACTTTTCCATTGATGCTTGGACATCCTACATTTGAAAGTCTCCTTTGGAACAAAAATAAAAGTTAGGTATCTAGGACAATGATTGAATCAAATTCCATATAGAAGCAGACAAGGGATGAGGGCCATAAATAAGAGTATTTCTATACCTGCCTGAGGAAAGAGGTAGTAAAAATGTATCTATCACCTTGTCTAGGTATTGAAAACAACTACAGAAGATCTAGTTGAAGTCAATATAAACAAAAATTTGGTGGGTTCTGCAATGGCTGGTAGCATAGGTGGCTACAATGCACATGCAGCAAACATTGTGACAGCGATCTACATTGCCTGTGGTCAGGTAGGTTTGTTTTACACCAATTCAGATTTTCTTTAGTTCAGTAATTCTTAATCAAACACTGATTTAGTGTCTGCATTGTTGTTTTGTTTCTCCTGCTTGATCTGAAGGATGCTGCGCAGAATGTGGGCAGCTCCAATTGTATCACTTTGATGGAGAGAACTGGTTCCACCAATGAAGACCTGTACATCAGCTGCACGATGCCTTCTATAGAAATAGGGACTGTTGGTGGAGGCACCAACTTGCTCCCTCAGCAGGCCTGTTTGCAGGTAAAGTTCTGAAAGTTGGAAGCAACTTACCTTCTTAAAGCTCACTTTCATGCGGTGTGCAAGTAATGTTGTGGGAATGGGGCTGCTTGAAACTTGATGTATTTTACATGAAAATATTAGAAGTGTCTATTGAATTGTTTTCATATATCCAGTTTCTAAAGCTTAAAACATTTACAGTATTAAAGAAACTCACTGATTGGATATAATTCAGAAAGACTTACTTTAATATTAAATTTATCATAAACTGACTTAGATTTCATAGCATAATATTGCCTTGTATTTTTCTGCAGATGTTAGGGGTTCAAGGTGCAAGCCAAGACAACCCCGGTGAAAATGCCCGTCAGCTGGCTAAGATTGTTTGTGGTACAGTGATGGCCGGGGAATTATCACTAATGGCTGCTCTTGCAGCAGGGCATCTAGTCAAAAGCCACATGATCCACAACAGGTAAAAAATTGAAAAATTCATGTATTTCTCTGCTGGTTTGATCCTCTTACAAGTACAGGGGAGTCAGGAATGATTCTGTGATTAATTGCAATATGTAAGAGTGGTGTAAGATTTTAACTATCTAATGTAGTTATCTTGCTGTTTTTTTTAGGTCAAAAATAAATCTACAGGATCTTCAAGGAACCTGCACTAAAAAGGCAGCTTGAATACTAAAACAGCTTTGAAATGAAGAATTGTTCTAGTAATTGACCAGGTGCACAAGGAATAAAACCAAAATATATGAAGTTTAGAATAAAGATTGCCTTCAACTCAATGACATATGTGTAAGAGAAACTAAGAGATCAAGACTTGTTTGAGACTAGTTATGCTTGACCTTCTTCAGTGGTTAGAGGTGACTGTGAAAGAAGTCCTGTCAGATGTCTTGAACATGGCTTTCAAGTTCTTACTCTTACACATAATTTTCTAAAGAGTCAGTCTTATGTTTTTACAGATTGAGATTATTTTGCCTAACAAGGTCCTGCTAACTACTAAGCTGAAAAGAAATGTACTTCGTACGTTTAAAATAACAAAACAAAAAAAAGTTGGTGTAAACTTGGCTTGAATGCACTGGTCCTTGCCATCTTTATTTTCTGGTTAGACAAGCATGTTTTTTAAGTGATGGCAAGCCTAATTACTTTATATGAACTCCCACTTTTAATTTGTTCACATGTAAAACAGGTTTTAGGCTGTCAGACAGTTTAATTGAATGATATTAGTTTTATAGAAATCTCTATATATAGTACTTAATTTGCTGCTGCTTCAGTTAAGCAGTGTTCAGTGTTTAACTGCACAATTTAGGTTATTCCTTTATGTAAAACTTGTGATCTGTAAAGTTCTGAACTGTTAAATATAATATGTACTGAAGCCAGGAAGAACGGTGTCTTCAACTGTTTTGTTACTTTGTAGAAAAATGAAATGGTAACTTCAAAAACAGTTATGTATCAGACAGGTATTTAAGTAAATGTAGTTTCTCAAATGTTGATAGGAGTGCATTCAAACAAACAAGAGTCAAGAACAGATGTTTACACTTACTTAAAAAGAAGTCTCTTTAGGAATATACATACACATTGTGTACCTTATGTTGGGGATTTTTTTATAAGGTGTTTGACACTTACTCTCCAAGAATAGGTGTTTATCCTGTTCAAGCTGAGATAAAATGAAGCCAGAAAATCACACTGTTCTTAAAAAAAAAGAGGGGATTTTTTTCTTTTCATTTCCTTTTTTTTTTGAGGGGGGGATTATTTATTCTAAGAAGAAATCTTACCTTTTTTGTCAATGAAAAGTACTAATTAAGGGGATTCAATGAAATGACATGTTAATGTAAGGAGCAGTTTTTTGTAATAAAATACTGTACTTGGACCAGTGAAGCAGTCTCAGGTGTTCTTACTGTAATAAAGAAAACCCAGGTTTATTCTGGTTCGATTCATCTTTGGGGATACTGCTAAATGCATAGCCCTGCCTAGTTAATCACAGGAGGAGAATTATTAATATGCTTGATGATTTTTTGGTTGGTTGCTTTGGGCTTTTATTGTTTGAGTTTCTGTGGGCGGGATCAGTGGATTGGGCTGGGTTTCCTGCAGCATCATTCCTAAGGAGGTGACTAGAGAGGTGCTCTTCTAATGTGCAAATTTGTTATACATCATGGTGGGTTGCTTTGTAGTACGTCTACACATTAATATCCATTGTAATGAGCTCATAAATCTAATGTGCAAGCATGAAGACATACTACATGCTAGAGATGTGATGGCATGTAAATAGCAAATACCATGAATGTTTATCTTCCTGCAGGATTGTTGCTAATCGTACTATTTTTATTTAAGGAAACTTGGAATTACTTTGTCTCTATGCTCATTCAGTGATTCTATTTAAAGTAACACTGGTCTGGCAATAAATGGTGGTTTAGTGTTCATTTTGGTGGATTTAACTGACATTCTGTCTGGCAGAATTAACTTTTTGTATAATTACTAAACTGTGTACATTTTGGTACAAAACTACTTTTTCAGTTTAAGTAAAACCATGGAAAACACATTGGCTTAATTGTGATATTTTAAGCTTACTTCATGACTTAGTGACTTACATTTGTAGAGAATCTCAATTAAGAGAGTTAATGAAGAGACAATGGCATGCAGTGCTAAACAAAGTGGGGCCATGACACCAGAACTTCTCCCCTTGTTTGCAGAAGCCTGTTGGCACTCATTTATTTTCCTCAAAGCTTCATTAGGCAGTTTGCCCCAAGGGCCAGAACTAACTCACTGCATCATTAGAGATACCTTCTGCTGGGGCCTGTTTGGCAAAATCAAATCCCCTGTCTGGAACCAAATTTCTAGAGTTGCTATGACTTAAATGCTGCACTATTACCATTGATAATAATTTTCCAAATATTTTAAAACCCTAGGGAAAAAACCCAGTAAAAATAGTGTGTTTGACTCTGGTAACACCTTGCTTCTCTCTTTAGCTCCTTTGTTCTCTGTGTCCTGAATCTACTTTACCCTATAACACACCAGTCTCCTTCTGCTGCCTGGTGTGGAAGATTTGGCGCTGTGAGGGTTGTAAGCACTGCGGCCCCAGCTGCCTCTAACCACACAGTCGTTGCCTACTTTGATTTCCCCAGGTGCTGTAAGGCCTTGTCAGTGAACTGAACATTGCTGAACCTTCCTGCCAGAGGGAGCAGCTCTGGCACAGGGATGCACACCACCACCACGTGCAGGCTGAGCGCAGCTATGATACCAGAAGCGTGGTATAGTGGGTACTGACCTGGGGATGTGGCTCTGCCAGGCTATGCCAGGCACCAGCTCAGGTGTTCAGGGGCAGGCACACTGGTTCCTGGAAAAGCACAGCTGGGAGACCATTTGCTTTCTCATAGGAATGTACAATCATATCTGGGCTCTGAATGTGTCAGTGCACAGATGCTGAACAATTTTCATCCTTGATGTAAATCTTGCTCATAAGGTGAATACAGCCCTGAAAAAAGCTGTGGTAGATGGTCTGTCCTCCCACTCCTTCCAGCTGCCATTTGGGGTACAGTGAGAACTCTGGCTACTACTCAGAGTGCTTTTCAGATACATGATCTTCTCTGGTAACAGGTTACCATTTTCAAGGTTCTATCCTCTTTCTCCCTTTGGCTTTGGTTAGGGAAGGTTTACATTGCACAATACCTGCTGAAACAAGAGGATGATTTGGGATCCTCTCTGTTGCCTCAGGGCAAGCTTCTGTTCCTGTCAGGTGCACCTTACCTTGCACACAGAGCATCCAACACTGCTGTGCATCCAGTGACACCCTCAGCACTGACAATTCCATACTTTCTCCCCCTGCTCAGGGATGACTGCTGGCTCCAGGCTCATCCTGCTTGCCAGGCTGTGGGAAGGGGGTGGCCTGCCTCCAAAGCTAACTTCATCGCAGTGCTCCAGGGCTTTTGCAGTCTATTACACAATGCAAAATTACATAGCATCCTATCTTCACCACTGGTTTAACTTCAGTCTGCTTTTCGAGGACTCAAGGAGCTTTAGCCCCTGCTTTCAGAGGTTGCTCCCATTCCATTCCCACTGGGACTCGGGTTTTCTAGAAGAACATGGTGGGTTGACCCTGTTGTTGCTCGCCCTCACTCCAGCAGGCCAGGAAAGAGAAATCGTAAAGGCAAAAGTGAGAAGACATAGATTGAGATAGAGACTACATAACAGGTAAAGTGAACCTGCACACCAAAAGCAAAATGAAGAATTTGTTTACTATTCCACATCAGCAGGCAGAGCTTTGCTGCACTAACAGTTACTTGGGAAGGCAAATGCCATAAACACAAATGTCCCCCCTTTCTCATCTTTTTCCCAGAGTTTTTGGTGCTGGGCACAATGCCATCTGGTGTGGAATATTGCTGTGGTCAGCTGGGATCAGACATGACTCCCTGTGTTCCCTCAGAGCCTCTTACCCACCTCCAGCCTACTCACTGGCAGCGGATGCAGGGGAGAAAGAAGTACAAAAAGACTTTATGCTGGCAAACCCTGCTCAGCAACAGCCAAAATGCTGCTGTGTAACCAATGCTGTTAGTCACAAATCCAGAACACAGCCTTATACAGGCTGCTATGGAGACAAGCAATTACATCCCAGCCTCTGCCCATATAAAAATAGAAAATCTAGATCTTTGCACCAGTATCCACAACAACTGAGATCCACAACAGCCAAGTAAAGACCAGCTCTTAGAATTACAAAAAGGTTTGGGTTGGAAGGGACTTTAAAGAGCATTAATTTCCAACCCCCTACTGTGGGCAGGCATACCCTTACTAGACCAGAGAATCACAGAATTGTTTTGGTTGGAACAGACATATTTAGAATCATTGAGTCCAACTCTAAACCTAACACTAAGTCCACAGGCTAAAAAAGCACCAGCCTGATGGACCTGACATGTTTCAGGGTTCTTCCTTCCCCCTGTGTGGCCTGATGACACACACTGAAAAGAACGTGATACAGTTCTTGTCCTCTCCCAGTATCCTCCTGGAGGCCTCTCCCATGGACACAGTGCACCAGATACAACCTGGGTGTCAACAGGAGCCAGCCCTGTTTTCCTTCTCTGCCTTGCAGTGGTTAGTCTCCCGCTCATACCAGACAGCAGTAACAGAATGGAAAAACTTACTTCTTTCTTTATCCACTACCAGAAACATGAAGTCAGGTTGCTAAAAGCTCCATCCAACCTGGCCTTGAACACTTTGAATCATGGCCCAGCCACAACTTACCTATTCCAGCATCTCAGCACCCTCACAGTAAATAATTTCTCCCTTACCCACTTTATTCTTCTGGAGAAGAATTCTACAAGGTCAGTCCATCTTCACAAGCTGGAATAGCAGGATGAAATTAACCATGCCATAAAAACTATGGCAATTGCCAATCTCTCCTAGGACCATTGAGTGAAGGACCACAATTAGGTAAGTCTATCATGCTCAGCAAGGCACACAGGTCTGTAGGTTCTAGCTCTGCACCTAGTATCACAACTGAGATATGGTTTGCCAAATTGCTTCCTACCTCCCCTTAATGAACCACTGGGCTCCAAGAGCAAATGGAAGGCAATACTACAGTATGTGTATGCCATAGGCTGCATCATCATCAAACCACCATCTCAGACATGCGGTCTTCCACAAAGGCAGTCAATGCACAAAGCTGCCCTAAAAACCCTACCTCACCCTCAAAATAACTGGGCAATGCTGCTACTGTCTTCTGTCCCATCTGTGTTTCACCCACAGCCCACACCCACACAATACACAGGTTTATGCACGGATATAACAATGCTGCCAATGGTAAAACTTTTTTTAAAAGGTACTTGAAGCAAGCCATGTACAACTGTAATGGCACATGGAGCAGTCCATCTCACTCCCCATCTTTTCTGTGTGAGAGCTGGCATAGCTCTGTGTGAGCTGGTCCAGTTTAATGACACTAGAAGTTAAAATTAGCTCAACTTTTGGGGATACCAGGTCTAAAATATGCTTCATTGGTGAAAAAAAAAGGGCAGGTTTATCAGGCACACTGAGTGACACCACTGTTGGCAGAGTTTCTGGGTAAACAGAATTGTACTTTTTGTAGGATAATCTTAGTTTTCCCATATGAAAATTGTTTCTGGATAAGCAAGTCTGATGAGTTGAAAATTCACTAATTTAATTTTTCACAGCAGTTTCTTTCAAATGTAACAATGCACCCTACGTTTGGCATACAAAATTCAGGAAATACAGGCACATAGCATAGAGAACTACATGCAACTTTAGTTTCTGCTTTGGCAATACAGCCTTAGGAATGTGGCCTAAGTGTGGAAGCAACAAGGCTGGCCAGCTCATTGAAATATCTCACTTGGAAAATGTTCTTGCTTTGCCAGGTGGGGAGGAAAAAATCATTATGTGCATTACATCAATGCTGGTAGTAAGTCGTCAATTACCTGATGTTTATTACAGTTTTCTCTCTCTGCTTTTTAACTTAATGTAGTCCCTTTATTTATTATAGTCCCTCAGCTATTGACATACAATCCAGCCCCTGAGTTATCTGTTAACAGAGAAAATCACTTAATGAGTAATTCCAACCTTGAAATGCTCTCAACAGCTTTGCAAAGTGCAAATTATAGAACGAACTCATTACATAAATTGCCTATAGCATAACTGAGTGGAGCAATTGTCCCCCACTATCAGAAAGACATTGGGGTGCTGGAGTGAGTCCAAAGAAGAGCACTGGAGCTGATGAAGGGTCTGGAGCACAAGTCCTGTGAGGAGCAGCTGAGGGAGCAGGGGGTGTGTAATCTGGAGAAAAGGAGGCTGAGGGAGGACCTCATTGCTCTCTACAACTGCCTCACAGGAGGTTGTAGACAGATGGGGGTTGGTCTTTTCTCCCAGGTAACAAGCACAAGGAGAAGAGGAAACGGCCTCAAGTTGCAGCAGGGGAGGGCTAGATTGGACAGTAGGAAAAAATCCTTCACTGAAAGGGCAGACAAGCACTGGAACAGACTGCCCTGGCAAGTGATGGTATCACTGATCCTGGAAATGTTAAAAAAGGTGCAGATGTGGTACTCAGGGACATGGTTTAGTGGTGGAGCTGGCAGTGTTAGGTTAACATTGGATGAGGTTTGAGGTCTTTTCCAACCTTAATGATTTTATGAATTCTAAGTAGACGAGCCTACTGGGATGGAATCAAGTTGAGCTTGGGAAAAGGGGCAAGAAAGCTGTTCTAGTGCTTGTCCTTCTGTCTCTCATTAACTTCCCCTTCTTTTAAATCAGCAATAAATTGATTTTCCAGATGTCAAGAATGTTCTGCCACGACAAGAACCAGGGAGCAATCTTCTTGTCTTTTGACCCATGAGCTTTCTCATCTACTTTTCTCTCTAATCCTGCTGCCTAAGTGGTGAGCAGCTGGGTGGGCATTTCACTCTTTGCCAAGGCTCTCCCACCATAATTCTAGTTATTTAATTCAATTAAAAATCTCCTCTTCCAAAAGGCTAGCAAAGAGAGGACTACAAAGTAAGGACTTTATATACTAAGGTACTTTACCATGACTGTCCTCTAAACCCCAGAAAATGTCACTGACAAAAAAAAAATGCAAGTCTGCCAAAGCAGAGCAAGTTGAAACCTCTGAGGTTTCAGGAACTTTTGTCCTTGAAATTCATTGGAAAAGAAGTTGAAAGTAGTTTGCAAGCCCCTTTAAAATATACTTACTCATGCTGTATGAAACAGTCCCATGAGACCCCAAGTGAAATGTAGGTTTGAATTAGTCAACCACTTGCATCTTAAACAAGTGCTTTAAAGTTAGCCCACAGGTTCAGAAGAGACCTTGTCACTCTGCACAATTGCCTGAAAGGAGGTTGTATCAAGGTACATTTGCCTCTTTTCACAGATGACAAGTGACAGGACAAGAGGAAACGGCCTCAATTGCACTTGGGGAGATTCAGGTCTGACATTGGGAGGAATTTTTTCACTGAAAGGGTTGTCAGGCATTGGAATGGGCTGCCCAGGAAGGTAGTAGAGTCATCATCCCTGGAGGTGTTTAAGGAAAGAAGGGAGGCAACACTAACTGCCATTCACAAGGTGGTGTCCAGTCATAGGTTGAATTTGATGACTTTGAGGTCTTTTCCAACCTAAATGATTCTGTGATTCTTTGCATTACTTTCAACAAGCTCAAACACAGATTTGTGGGGGGGAAGGCTTTTTTCTGTTAATTTACCATGAGTGAACAGAGAATACTGTATGGTTATTCTGAAAGCATTTTTGATCCATAGATGTAACAAAATTGGATTTGTACCCCAAGTCTGTGACATGAGTGAGAAAAAATTCTGGGTTTTAGTAACACGGAAGAAAAAACTCTTACATCTACCTGACCCTCCCTCCTGCTGATGTTATTTCTATGTGATCATGGCTGGATTGCTCATTTCATCTGAAGTTTCCCTGCAGAGCTCTGTGCTCAGCACTTGACGTTGTGACACAGAGCTGAGATGAAGGTCTTGCCCTGCATGGGCATCCCATTTCCCTGACTCAGCCAGGTGAGTGAGACAGGTTTTCAAGGGAGCTGAACAGAACATAGGTAGGTGGCTGGAAATAACGTTTACCCTCCATTTCTGTTTCTCTCCACCTCCTCGATCTGTCTGACCACCTGTTGTCAGTGTCTGCTGCATATTATCTTCAACAACTGCAGAAAAAGGTTCTTTAGGATACCTTTAAGGTATGGAGGTGCACCACAGAGCTTCCAAGCCCCCAGTGACAAGCAGCTCAGCAGCTGCAGGACTATGCTGTCTTTTACACTGCTGGTGAGGGTATTTGGAGATGTTGTGGTTGTGGGGGGAGCTGAATTTGCTCACCTATGTTTTCCAGAACTACAGGGGGATGACCACTTTGGGACATTTATTTTCTGGACTGCACTATTACATAGCTTCTCAGAACTGTGGAGCAAAACTACTCGGGGTAGCTGCAGCTTTGGAATTTGAAAGAATTTTTGCTCCAAGACAGGAAATTGACGTTCTCTTAGCTTTCCTTAAGTATCTGTAGTAACACTATTATGCACCTCAGCTAGACAGAAGAGACAATTTGTATCACCTCAGAGAGAACAGAAGGTCAGAAACTACCCCTTGTGAAATGCTAAAATGCACTTTAACTCATTTTTACTTTTCCTAGGTATCATTCTCAACATCAAATTTTCCACGCTAACTGTATTATTTATGACCACACTAATTAAAGCTGGTCTGTATATAAGAGAAAACCTATTTTTTTGCTCCTTGAAGCTTAGGAAGGTTTTTAAACCATTACTCAAACCTTCTGTTGACTATTTTCTTACTTTATTTTAACACAGGCCTCTTATCTGCAGTCTGGGGAGTATGTACAATGTGGTGGCTCCCTGGGGTGTGATTCCCTCCTATGTAAATATATGCATTTCCCCCATGGGTTGCACTGTGCCCTTCAGGTCACCCCTGCGTGGCAGACTCTGAACTACCTCTGATACATC
Organism: Pardalotus punctatus; assembly: GCA_013400915.1. Lineage (NCBI taxonomy): Eukaryota > Metazoa > Chordata > Aves > Passeriformes > Pardalotidae > Pardalotus > Pardalotus punctatus. The sequence goes on from VZTX01023491.1 coordinate 25,925, forward strand.
AGGGGTGATACAAACCATGACTGCCTGGGAGGGCATGATTATGCCATTTCTCACTTGCAGGTCTTCTGCTTGTATCAGTATTTATACAACTTTTTGGGGCAAAGCAGGGGACACCACTGCTGTGTAAATACTGATAAAGGAAAGACAGATACACTGTTCACTTTTGGTGCGGCATGAAGGGTTGTTACAAAAAAAAAACTGCTAAGAAAGAGGTTGAATTTATAACGTTATTATGGGGATTGACAGGAGCTAATTCAACTGATAAATACTGGGCATTTCCAGTACTTTTTGAAAACAAAGACTTCTCTGCCTAGAAATGGTATGGACCGTGCTGTGCCCAGATGAGATTTCTGCCTTTCCAAACCAATGGATCGTGCCCGTTGTACCCGATAACAATTTTTAACCCAAGCTGCTGCAGGAGCTGAAGCCCAGCCTGCAGCACCCCAGAGCCTTGGCTCCCTCTCTGCTGTGAGAGACAAGACCAGAACATTACTGATGGAGATTTTACACAGAATTAATTGCATGTGCTACCTCTCCCTGTGGAGGCGTGTGGGGGCAGCCAGGATGACCCTAATGGCCAGTCTTGCCCGCCTGCCTCCGACTCTCCTCAACTGCACTCCCCGCGCTGCGGCTAGGCTGGCAGTGAGCCCCTTGAGATTCGGGCCCCTCAAGATTTGAGCTCCTCAAGATTTGAACCGAACTTTGCAATGTTTTTTTTCAGTTGTTAATCAGTAGCTGTAGCTGGACAGTACGATTAACTAATTGCACTGTGAATGTCGCAGGCTTTGCTCATCTTTTGTTTTGAGGAGAAGACAATCCCAAGAAGAATGGGTTGCCTGGATGAGAGCTGCCATGATTGAAGTTAGCAGGACTGGGGGAAGGTAATTTCAGCAGTGGATGACTGTGACCACTGTCCCACTGACCACCCACTCAAAACAGACGCCGACTGAAAGAGAGGGAAGAACCAGGCCTAAAAGGACTAAAATGACCCTTCTCTCAGAGAAGCAAGAGATACAGCTAGTAAATAGAGGTCTGAGTACTAATGAATAGAAAAGTTGTACAACTTACAGCCAACAAATGCTGATGTGCCTTTGATTGTTAAAAGGTATAAATAGTGTCAAGGTTTGATGATCGCAGAGCCAGCCTTTCGTAGGTTACCTCCCTGCTCCCCGCTTTGTGCAAACTAGAAAAAAGGACAGAAATACAGAATCACAGAATCGTTAGGGTTGAAAGGGACTTTTGGAGATCAACCCCCCCCCTGCTAAATCAGGGTCACCCAGAGCAGGTGACACAGGAACGCGTCCAGGCGGGTTTGTAATGGCTCCAGAGAGGGACACTCCACAACCTCCCCGGGCAGTCTGTTACAGCGCTCTGCCACCCTCAGCATAAGAAGCTCTCCATCAGCCGGAACTGGAACACTCCGCGTTTCCCGCTCCTCGGCCCGGGTCCCGTGTGAGGGGCGGGGCCGTGACGTCACACAGACCCCGCCCCAGCGGCCCCAGCGCCCCGCCCCCGCCGANGGAGCGAGCTCGGCCGGGAGGGGAGGCGGTGACCGTGGCGCTGTCTCGGCAGGGAGCGTGCTGGACCAGAGCCTAGAGAGCCTCCTGCACCGCCTGCGCGGGCTGTGCGACAACATGGAGCCCGAGACCTTCCTGGACCACGAGATGGTGTTTCTGCTGAAGGGGCAGCAGGCCAGCCCCTTCGTGCTGCGCGCCCGGCGCTCCATGGACAAGAGCGGGATGCCCTGGCACCTGCGCTACCTGGGACAGCCCGAAATAGGCGACAAGAACCGCCACGCGCTGGTGCGCAACTGCGTGGACATCGCCACCTCCGACAACCTGACGGACTTCCTGGTGGAGATGGGCTTCCGCATGGACCACGAGTTCGTGGCCAAAGGGCACGTGTTTCGCAAGGGCATCATGAAGATCGTGGTGTACAAGATATTCCGCATCCTGATGCCAGGAAACACGGAGAGCATTGAGCCGCTCTCCCTCTCCTACTTAGTGGAGCTCAATGTGGTCGCCCCCGCAGGACAGGACATTGTTTCTGATGACATGAGGAACTTTGCAGAGCAGCTGAAGCCTCTAGTGCACCTGGAGAAAATTGACCCCAAAAGGCTAATGTGATTGAAAATCTGGCACTGGTTTTATGAGTGTTTCCAAAAAGGATGCTTTTAAAAAACCTTTTGAGGGCATATCAAAACAGGGAGAAGGGAATAAAGGACTATATATCAGTTTTGTCAGTAGCAATTAGAGTGTTTTTTTCCTTCACTTGTGGATATGAGCAACAGTGGACACTTTAAATTAGCACTGTTCAAAAAATAATCTGTAAATGCTAATATTGATAGTTTACCTTCTCTTGCAGTATCTCTTTTAAGATACCTTAACAAATCTATTGCCTAACACTCTAAAAATGTCAGACCGTTACTGTATTTGTTTTTTATAGAGCACCATTTGTGTATCATACAAAATTTTCCTTTTCATTAATAGATGAAATTAATACTCTTTAATGCAGGAGGTGCTGTTTAACACAAGCTTAAACACAGAAACTGCAGTATAAAAGAAAAATTAACTGTACACCTCTTCACTACAGTTTATGTGACAGGAACAGCTACTGGTTAGGGAAACTGTTTCTTCTGATGCAACCAAAGTTAGAAGTGGAAGAAAATCTAGTAATATTAACATTTGCAAGTGGTTTTCACATCTTTTAACAGTTTTATTATTTTCAATGGAATTGGGTAGCACAGTCTTAGTTAATAAGAAACTAAAGTACAAGGTACTTTTTATTATTCATTTCTCACAATGACAGCTGTATTGAATATTGAAGTGTTAAGTGCTTTTATTAAAAAATTTATTACAAAAAATTAGTAGCTGCTATTTGAACTACTGATGATTCTATTCAGCACTTCTCTTGATAGTAGGATGGTTAGTTACCCTAGTATTGCAGTGGTAATTCAGTGTTACTTGAATTACATTCAAGAGTTTTCAAATACAGTTAAGTCAAAAAATGGCTGGGAAAGATAAAGGAGTTTATTTCAATTTCTCAGGTTCTTTACAGAGGACAACCATTTTACCCACTGCTAAAGTGTACCAACCTCCATCAGAAATGGTGCCACGCTTCAGCACCCCAAGTGCTTTATGTACCAACTAAAGGCAGGGCCCACTCCCAGAAAAAGCTTCAGAAAATTTTAACAACTACATTTTTGATACTGGAGTTTGGGCAAGGTATGCCATGACAACTGGATCAGTGCTAACGTCCCTCTGCTACAGGTTCTTGTATAGGGCGTGGAGAAGACTTGAGTATTTGGGTGGTATTGAGCACCCCAAGGCTGAACAACAGAGCAGTGGTTTCCAGCAGGGCAGCAGGGAGGTGTCACCAGCGTGACTGCTCATTACCTAGATGACAAGTATTTTCTCGAGGGTACAAACACACCTACAGTTCTGTTCATACTTGGGCATAACTTGCCCTCACCAAGACAGCATGTTATCTTGGGCCTCCGAGCTGGAATTCCTTCATATACTGTGGCAGGGCATAATTTCTTGGAGCTGCATGTGCCAGGTTGCTCCACGGTTCAGTTACCATCCTGCCCTGGCAGATAGGAATCTCAGGGCTGTTGTCCTAGTTTGCCACTCTTAACACTGATTAGGAATCACTTGCCACAAACTTGTGCAGTCTGGGGCTTGTCTCTTGACACACAAAAGTTTAGGAAGTCCTGCAGATAACAATAGGTCTGACAATTTATAGTAATAATAGCAGAGAGAAGACCTTACTGCATCAATGGCTACAGCTGAGGACACTTTCAGACAGCTGATGCTCAAAGTGTGTCCCTTCTCTTCTATAACAAAATGTATTTTCCTCCTCCAATAAAACTTAAAAAAGCTGGAGACTAAAGATGATTAGTGTTAAGTAATACACACTAGTAAATAGCGTGGCATAACCCTAATGATCATTAATCATCCATTAATCAAACTATATTGTAGTTACACAGAAATGCTCAACCTTTCCTTACTGGAAAGTATGTAGTTTTTAAATTAGGCACATAAGTTATGGGACCAGGAATTTGAAATGTGACTTTCTGTTTTTTGGGATTTCTTTTTGCCACGTAAAATACCTGCGTTTTTCAAGGTCAGGGTTTATCTCAGGACTCTCTTTGTTAGAACGTATTACACTAGGCCTGATATAGCTGACCTTAAGGTCAATTTTGTTTCTGTGCAAGTAACGCCTTCTGTTTTCAAACTGTTCCTCCAGTCTTGCATATTTGTAAGGTTCCTACAGCCTTACTGATTACTATACAAAGAAGTAGAAATCACTGTATAACAAAAAAGGTAGGATTGTTAGTGATCCATTAGGCACCACCTATTTCTACTATAAAGAAAACTTGCACATGGAAGTTCATCTCAGTTACTAAAAATTACTCCTACTTTGAAAAAAGCTCCAAGTTAATCCTTTGGCATGGCTCAGTCCTGGATTGCTGTTCTTGCCATAGAAGTTCCCATTTCCCTGAATCTTATTCTGTAGAATTGAAGAGCTGACATACTCTGGAAGTGCTCTATAGTATGACCACACTGTACAGGAGCACCTTTGAACACCCCTCTGTTTGCTTGCACAAAATGAAATTCTCAATGTACAAACGAATGTGGCATTCAGGTTTTCATTTCAATAACCTCAGTAAACTGCTTTCCTGTTAAGTATCTTCCATACACTAGAATATTGTATATAACTTTATTAATGATTTAAAAGTTGGTTAAAAGGTAAAAGACTGTAAATAAGATTCTCTAAAGCACTGGAAAGTTAAAAATAACAAGCAGCCAAGATTTTTCTTCATAATTTTTAATACTTTTAAATACTGGTTTTAGATTTGTGATTGTAACATGTAAGAGCCAACTTCTTTTAGTTTTTAAAACTTACCATTAGGATCATAAAGCTATTATAGAACAGTTACAACTCTACACACTCAAGGTACTCAAAAATATGATTCATGTTTTAAGTCTGTAAATGAACAGTGGCAATTCAAATACAGCGTTATCTGTACAACTTGACAAAAATACAGGTGGACAATCTGATTAAAGAGAATCTGCACAACTTCACATAAGCCAGCTCAGCCCAATTAAGTAAAAGGTAAGGTTTTTTCAAAGTGCGTCACATTTTTCACAGATAAATTTGTCAAAGGTTTTCACGTCCTCAGAGTAACGACCATCTCATCTTCATTCCCAATACAAGTTCTATCAAGTCATGTCCTTCAGATCTAGTTTGGCAACATCCAAATTCTCCTAACAGATGCAGCTATCCAGAGAATAGTATCTAATGGAGAAGAATGCTGCATTTTCAGCCTTTTGAACTGGTTCAGCTTATAAAACAACCATTCTAGAGTCAGAATCTGCTTCTGCAAAGACCACCACAGCTGTATAAACATTCTTAATCTCTTAACAGGAAGAAATGAACTCTGAGCACACAGATGTGGCAGTGAGTGACTGACAAGAGGGATCGGCTAAAGAGACGGGGTAAATTGTACAAAACCATAAAAGCAACCTCCCTTCCAAAGAAAGGATCCAACGGCTACTCACAAAAGGACAATCTGAGAGGCCTACTGCCTTTTAAAATTATTTTTCGAAAGGTCCATTGATAATGATTTCTCAGTCATGCAACTGCTTCTATAGTCTTTAAAAAGCCTCTTACAAATCTGATTGGGCAGGGCTAGCTACAGTGAAGTACCAGTGCCTTTATCTAAAAGTAAAACATTCTTTACAAATAGTATCTGTAGTGTCATTTTATTTACAGAATAAATCGCAAAAGTACATCACATTTAGTGCAAATGCAACTAATGATATAAGTTTATATACTGCTTTGTAAACTTTCCATACCTTTGTAAAATAAAGCTATCCTATTAAATTAATAAACTTGCCCGTGTTCCAACAATTACCAGAAACGGCAAATAAGGACTTAAACTCTTTATATTTGGACTTTTTTTTTAAAGTTCCCATCAGTGGCTATGGTGGAATGTACCACTGCTTGGTTGATTGTAAAAAGATGAAGTACATTTGAGGTATAAGATTTTGTTTTTTAACGTTGGTATATAAAATGCTCACTGGTGACATAGTAAACATGTACAAATTTTCATCTTATTTGCCTTACTAACATTACCATATAGGCACTTTTCTACATATTCAAATGAACAGAATAACTCTGTAATAAGGCATATTCCATGCACACCATTAGAGAAAGGCAAATAAAAAGGAAAGTCATGGAGCATGAAATCTGCATGCGTGTGTAATTGTGTTAGGTACGGTTTCATCTCTACAGAGAAGACGAATGGAGAAGTTTTTTAACACTGTGCCGATCACATTGAATCATTTACCGAATCTTCACTAAGTTACTGTATTATGTCTCTTTTCAGGCACCTAGCACACTCTATCAAATAAGACTCAGCTTTCTTTTGAAGAAAATTTATCTGAAACGTTTTTCCTCAAGATACACAGGTTAGTGAAACACTGAGCAGTCTCTGAAGAGTTTCCAACTACAGGATATGGATAAAAGACCTCACAGCCAGTACTAGTCCAACACAGTCCTCTCCCAATGAGTATCTCCAGAATCAAAGGCAGGCAAACATCTGACATTTAAATTCTCACAGCAGCTAAAGGGAACTTGCCAGTAAGAACTACACGTTCTTACAGCTCTGATGGTTTTTTGATCAAGAGGCAAAATATTTTCTACATGAACCTCATAGCATGGCTTTACAGAGATGAGGAAAACACATGCAGGATCTGAAAATAATGTACTCATCCTCAATCTAGACTGGGAATGTTGTCTTATATAATCCAAATTACTTCAATAAATATTATCATGTACCTTCTCACAGTTTTGGGACAGCCCTGGATATCATGCAAGAAAGCAGTCCGCATATAGCATGGACAGGTATCTCCCAGGTTTTAGGCAGTCTCTTGCCGTCTCATACAGAATCTTTCTAGATATTTCTGGATCATGTTTAATAACAAAAATTCTGTAGCACATATTACATAACTAAAAAATACAATAGAAATATAAAGATATCTGGAAAAAATAAAGCTTTTCACACTCTTACTCCTTCGGAACTAAAGATCGTCATAAGAGTAAGACAATAGAAAAAGCAATCATAAGGATATTGACAGCCCTCAATTATTACTTGACATTTTATGTAACAAGATGATTCATTATAGAAACCAGCAGCAATGAACTGTGATTATACAAAGCAAAACAAAACCTGTTAATAAGTCACTTAGGCTTTACTGAATTCCCTCCCTCCCCACCAAAATACTACAGAGATTTTTTTGCACATAAAGCACATAGAGTATGCTATATGTGCATTTGTTTTTTGTGCTTTTTAGACATGCACAAAGCCTGCGCAAGTATCTTAGGAAGGTTGACAATGAAATTCTACAACTTGTTTAAAATTAACACAGTAGTCCATGTTGGTGATTCAAAATTGTATGCGCTCTTCTTTTAAAGCAAGCAAATAAAAATAGAGCCATATACATGTTATCAATACATGTATTTATAATTACACACTAATTCAGCAAAAAAGTTAGCAGGAGAGAACTACTGTTAAATATTCAGCCTCGTGGTGTTGCAACACTTCTTCACTTCAGTATACAAAGCCTAGAACTTGGGCCATAAAAAGACTGTAGATCCTTCGTTCCAGCATGGAGGGCTCTATGCATGGTTACTTCTCCAACATGGAATGCTCACCCAGTCTTGTTCTGATTGCTGCAGGTAAGCAAGACAAAAATACAGCATTGAAAAGTTTGCATACTACTAGTAAAATGAACTTGTTAAACACCTTAAGTATCATCAGGATTGCTATGATCACATGTGTGACACTGCGTTTTGAACACTTTACCTACACTATCTCTAACAATTTACATTTTAAATTGTGAATCATTACAGGGATACCTGTTACAGAAAGATCAAACAACTAAGACTTTTGGAGTCTGACACAATAAACAGAACCCAAGAATAAAGGTAGCCTATGTCACTCATAGAAAAAGTGGTACTCATTTTCAGATGTTACTGAATGATGCTGTAACACTAGCACAACTAAACAGAATTCTGAAGTTTGACACGACAGTTACAGAAAATGAAATTTTAAGCAGAAGCCTACACTAACAAAAATTAGGCTAAGCCTTATTTAACACTAAGGGGCTCAGATAGCCTCAAAGGGATCAAGAAATCCTCTTCTAATGTCATATCATCATCTAACTGTTCAAACAGGTTTAGATTAGCCAATAACCTATACCATTAAAATATGTCCATCGACTTCAGATTGCATCTGGAAATCTGTTTTCTTTCTTAGGTTCATCAGAAAGGCTAAAAACCTTAAGTTGCAGTGTTCTAAACACTCTAGTAATTCATGTTGGTCTGTCAGTTAAGTTCCATTAATAAAAATCCTAGTTCAAAACTATTCTGTCAATATCAAAGAAAACTGAAACATAATAAAAGTCTATAAAATATGCAACAATAAGCAGAATTTAAGTTATAAAAACCTCATGAGGCTCTAGAGCAACTTCAGTACATATTTTTTCAGAACAAGTGCAAAATGGCTATGATAGTTGAAAAAAAACAGTACTTCATCCTGTTTTACTTCTATGTAAATTAGACACGTATGCAAAAACTTGCAAGATAAACCCATAAAAGTCTATGAAAACTAATGCTTGCCAACTTGTGCAGCCTGTACATACAAATTACATGACTGTTTTAAAAAAGTATATTGCACACTAAAAACAAGCACTGAAGTCATGCTAATAATGTAAGACATTTCTAGACTGCATACTTCCATTAAATTCTTAAATTTAAAATGGTGAATCAAGAGTTAAAAAAGTGTATGTACCTGATAATACTAGAATAAAATAGGCTTTCCTGCTGTTTTCTCTTGCACGTATGATGTAAAACGCTTTAAGAACTTTGGATATTCTCGTTTAGCCACTGCCCGTAACACTGATGCTGGTGCCCATCCTCCTGGGTTCACTAGAAGCAAACAGGAAGAAGGACATTGAAATAAAAAACTCCACTAAACACTGAAAAAGCTAATTTAAGTCCATTACTCCTGCAACTCTTCCTGAAGTAACAGGAAAGAATAACCATCAGCACGTCTTTTTTAATGCCCCTAGGCTGGTATTGTAGCACTTTCTATTTGTAATACCCAAGGCTCAGTCCAGATCTATGATGCTATTATTTAGAAAACATTAAACATGCTACACTGTGAGTCGTGGGAAAATGCCCAAATAGAAGAGGATATTCTCTATGGGCTCCCAAGAAACAAAAGAGAAAGAGACTTCAGTGACTTCCTATTTCAAAGAAGTAGAAGTCAGTCTTAACTTTTCAATAATTACTGCATTTGCCTGCAGAACTGCTACATAGGCAGTGCCTTGCAAATGATTTTAATGCACTTGAACAAAATTTGAACTGATTCTTAACTACATTTCAATTCAGAGGGAAAGTGCATTGCTGAAAAAGTTACCACATCCCATACAGTCATAGTTCATAATTTAGCAGTGAAAATGGGAAACTTTAAAAAAAAAGTAATAAGCAGAGTGAGCTACACTTGAAGTGTTTTGTAGCTCTGGGACAGAAGATAGTAAATATGTATCTCCAATACTACAATACACTGCTAAATACTGGGTACAGCAACTACACAATTTGACTGACAATTTTTCAGTCAATACCAAGGATTCCATCAGCTATAAAAAAAAAATTAAGAAATATAGACTAGATTATACAGCTTGTAAGCATCTTCCTACAAAACAAGCATCCTTCTTGGCACCAGAGCATAAGAATTGTATCTTTACTATCAGCAGCTTTTCAGCCTAATGAGATGAATTGGGAGAAAAAGAAATTTACAGTAGTACATGAAAAAAACCAACATACCATCACTGAAACTAAAAGCTATACCAACTCATTCCAGTTGCAGACATTTTTACCACCTTCTTCCACCCCAAGGTTGTGTATTTAGGACTGAACTACAGACCCCTTCCATTTATTCCTCCCAGAGCACCACATAATGAATGATCCCATTCACCAATTCACATATAACATTGATTTGAGACTTTCTGAACGTGACGAACACAAATGGGATGCTATATATAGATTTAACAGAAAAGAGCATCAAGGATTTTTTTTTTTTTTTGGGGGGGGGGGCCTGTATTCAACTCTACAAAATTAACATCTATCATGAATGCCGTACTGAAAAATTTTGTACTTACCATTAGCTACATATGTAATCTTGCATAGGATATTGTCCCTGCTTATTTCCTTGGTCCCCTCTGGCGGGCTTACTAAAGTCTGACAAATCATAGCAATATTTATTTTGGCACGGACACAGCGATTGTTCAGCTGCCAAAAATATGAAACATGGTAAGCTTCAAATTGAATTTGTTTCAGCATACTTGAGCATGAACATTTTTTCATAAGACACTCTAGAAGTTGTGTTTCTGAGAGTCTGCATTCTATCACTTACATGGATGTAACATGAAAGTGAGTAAAAGGAAAGATGCATGGAGGATAGGGAAAGGATTCAACTGAAATGTCTGAATCTCAAGTTTCTGTCTGCTTAACACATTATAAGTGAACTACTGCAATTGTTTCTTTACTGATTTGTCACAACATTTCAAGAAAAATGTATCAGTATTCACAAATATCAGTTAACTTTTCCCTTGAAAGTAGGCTATGGAATAGCAATCCAAGGAAAAGAATCATTGCTATTATCACTGCAAATGCATTACCACAGAATAGAAAAATTACCTTAAAAGGAGAACTTCACAGAATCAAAATAATACTTACAGGAGCACTGTCATGTTCTACAGAGAAATTGCACACAATCCATGTTTCTGGATCATTTTCACTGAATGCTGGTATTTTTCTGATGGCAGACAAATACAGCACATCCCTTTGAGAAGCTGGCCACACTCTCTGCAGAGAAACACCTGAATATAAGCTTTTCCAGTTTTGCAAATTAAGTACTTACTATCCTTAGGTTAAAAGAAAAAGCCAAGCAAGGCAAACCAGGTCAGCTATATTATTGAGGTAAAGTATCTTCATGTTAGTAATTTCATTTTCAAAACTGAAAGAGAGCACAGCTGTTGTAAATAGGCAACAGAATTTTCTGCTGGCTCTACTTCACACCAAAAAAATTAAGGCAAAACTTTAAGGCCTTTGAAATGCGGAGTGCCACACTGCAGTGAATTTATTCTGTTAAAAAAACAGGAATGGGCAGTTCCCCTCCTGTTCCCTCAACCTCAGGTTTGCATTTCAGTTAATACTTGTAAGCTACAAACTGAACTAATCGTTATGTATACAAGGATGCATTTGCAGTTACTTATGTCTCTGGAGAGAATGACAGAGAAGGGATGTATTTAAAACAATTATTACTTCAAAAAGCTACTACTTCAGTAAGACAGATATAGCAAACTGATATTATCCAAGACAAAGTTTCGGAAGTGAAATATCTGACAAAATAAGAAAATATATAGAAGTTATTTTCCTGCCACTCAACAGGAGAAAGAAGTTCTGGTTTTTACCACAACCAATACAGATGATATAAGAGTCTTGCTCAAAATCATGAGTCCTCTTTAAAAGAAGTTTCAAGGCAACCACACTACTGGTAAAATTGTCAAAGGAAAGTATCTGTTTTAGCATTTAAATACATTAATACTTAGAAACATACAAGACTAAGGCTGAATCTGTATATTTCATTCCTATTCATTTTAAAAATCATGAAGTTTCAGTTGTCGGATTATAATTCAAATGAACATTTTTCTAAATTAACCAGAACCATTTTGGGAGAAAGAACAATGAAGGTACAAGAATAAATGTTGTACCAACAATTAAAAACCCTTGCATGACAAGTACGTAAACTAATTGCATTTTGGCAAAAACCCATCTGATACAGTGGCACAGGTTTCTTCCTTGTAGTCAGTGGTGATTTATTGCTTCTGTTTGCTTTCAGTAACTCTGGCCTTGCTGGCAGTGACATAATCATGAGATTAAAAGCAGGCTTTACTTGCTGCTACAAGCTCTATCAGACACATCCACAACCAATTATGCTCTCAAGAAAAGTTTGAAAAATTGATGGAACTTGCAGTTTAATAGAGAACTTGCTCTGAAATAGTGTCCAAAACAGTATTTTGTTAAGCCAGTGAGGTATTCAGAATATTGGAACACACACCCCTCAGACCATTTCAGTAAGCTATGCAAATGAAGTGTTATTACCTTATGTGTCTGGTAAATGATGATTGCATTATCAGCTAAATTTTCCACAACATGGAAATTTTCAATTGTTGCTAAAAGAAGAGGGGGGGAAGGGAAAAAAAAAAAATCCATCAGTGAACAGTCACAGACACTAGGACAATGCTACAAATACTATTCTTGTTGATAAACCTGAAAAACTGAAGAACCAATTCCTTACTTTCCCAGTCATTACGAACATCAACATTCCAGAAGTAGTGGCAAACTTCATGCCCTGTTACCCCTTTAACAGCATGCGTTGCTTTCAAAGGATCTAAAACTATTCCATTCTCTTCCACCTCTCGTCTGTATACCTACAGGCAAACACAAAGAAAGAAATGTAGAACAGAAACTGCCAGAACTGTTCATGTTTTAATTGTTTGATTTTAATCAGTTTAAAAAAAAAATAAACAAACAAACTAACCACTTACCTAGAAGACTATCACATGAATAACTTGCCATGGAAGTGTTCTCTGGTAACTACCACTGGAGACATCCTTACGTGACAATTCACATTAAAATACCAGTACTTTAAGGTTTCTACTGCAAAAATTGTTAAGCTACCTTATTTATCACTATCCACATGGATTCATAAGCACAGCAGAACAGCCAACACAGTAGCTTGCTACTCTTGGTATTTTTGTACATAGAATTTACACATTATTTTGACACAAAGATACCAAGCTTTAGGTAGGAGGGAATGAGAAAGGAATCTGCAAAGATGAAGCTATTGCAAGAGGATTTTGTACAAATAAATGTATCAGAAGCCACAGCTCTCGTGGACCCCAGTCATAACCGAAACCATGCTATTCCCAGAGAGGTTTCAACAGCGTAACTTGCTGATGGATTATACTGCCAGAAAATCATAGAACGATTTAGGTCAGCAAAGACCTTTTAGATCATGAAGTCCAGTGGTAAAGATAACACTGCCAAATGTACACTGAAAGTATCTGTCTTCAGTATATTATCTTATATGAATTGAACAAACCCAAATGTGTACCTTCATTTCTCCTTCTTCTACCACTAGCTGCCAATTGGCATCTCCTCCTACATCTTGCAAGGAATATGTCATATGGTTTTGTACCATCTCTTCCACCTGCAAAGGAGAAAAAATAGGCATTTTTAACTCATTCCTTCCATGTTTTTCGGTAGATACTGTACAGCATTGGAAGTCAGAAGTTAATACTTCAATTCCTGTGCAGGAGCTGAATTTGAATGAGAGAATTCGCTATTAGGTTAACAACAAACAAACAATACTGGCCCTCAGAAAAAAAAGCCAAAATCTTGATTCAACTTCCAACTTTGCTCTTTCTGAGTAGTTCCTATCTTCCTTTTTGCATTAAACTCTCAAATGTCACCACTTCTACCTAAAACAGTTTTTTATTTCAGCAGATAGGAACTGCAGGTATCTCTAAATGGAATTGAAATGCACTGTAAGATATTCACTGAAGAGCATTTAAAAAGCTGAACAAAGGCAAGGGGGTTAGGGAGGAAGACTGACAAGCTCTAAAAAAGCAAATGCGTATCAAAAGTCACATTGGAAGAGCAGTGAAGAAAACAGTCATGAGCAAAGCATGCCTGCTCTGTTTCAATGGTATCTTTGCACAGTTGACAGCTAGAAAAAAAAAAACCAGAAATGCCTACACTCAAAAGATTATGATGGTACAGAGATTCTATAATTATAAAATGTTCATTTAAAACTTATTTAGCTAGCAGCTGTGCCTTTTTTAAAGGCCAAATATTTGCTATATTTTTATCAAGCTATGTGAATAACCTCATTTTTTCATTCCATACAATGTGCATGAAACGGGTACTGGGACAGGAAGTGGATTTTTGTTTTGAATCTAATATATTATTATGTTTCTTTGGTTCTCCACCCTTTTCCAAATGCCCTAAATAAAACCAGAAGCAAAATCATAGGGTATCCATTGTTTACTTCATGGGGGGTAATGCTTCAAGTATTGGAAACACTTTAATTATTTTTTTCCACCTAAAAGGTAGATGATTACTAAAACGTGTCACAGCAAGCAAGTCCACATGATTTACATAATTTTCCTGAACTACTGGAAATACCTATTCTTTTTCAAAAGGAAAAGCACTACAAGAAAAATTTAGTTAACTGAGCAACATGAAGATTAGTTGAAGAAGTGCACAATCACAAGATCAACAGTCTGAACCCTAGGGTGCTTTTGCACTACTTAAAAAAATATGAAGCCTAGTGTGCCATAAAATATGTAAAACATATATTTGAGCAAATATGAAAACAAGTAGAAAGCAAAATTAAGAATAATTAATTTTTTAAAATATGATACAGAATTGAAAGATGTTATTTACTTTTAATTTAAGGCAGTAATTTTGTTTGTACTAGGTACGCCGTATGCAATATCCGTAAGATCAGGAAGAAAAAAGGCAACTGCATCAAATAAAACTCTCAAAGCACAACATGGAAACAAAATCCCTTGGACGGAAATCCTAGCTTATCTTAGTTTAACTAAGTATAGACTTGCCTAGACAAGGAAAAGTTATCACTCCAGTTTTCGGGTGTTTTTGGTTTCAGTTAAAAAAAGACACCTCAAAGATTTATGCTTTGGCTTCTAGACAAGCCAACTTTTGCTCACAGTTACTAGCAGGTTTCCTACAAAAGATTCTTCTTTTTCTTTCCAGTGAAACAATAACAGTACAATACAAACCAGGTAAGAATGTGAGCTATTTAAATATTCAATTTATTAGCTCTAAGTCACACTTCTTTCAGAAAGGAATCCTTGCCATGCTCCCAATTCTTACTTGCCATACCTTCAGGCCCTTATATACTTTCTACCCCATGTCTCAATTTATTAAGGACAAAGCTATGTTTTATACATTTAGTTTTGTCTTTTGCTACTTTTTGCTTGATGTGCTAAATGGAAAGGGATGAGGGAAATATCAAGGAAAGAAGAGAAGGGGGCATCCACAGGAATGCAATCTAAACAGATTCTCACTTCTGCTTCACCAGGAAATGCAGTATTTACACAACCTGCTTGTGCACATGGCCTGTCCGAACTGTATTTAGTCTATGCACTGGTCACTGTTAGTCAAACTGAACGTATTTCAGAGGCACAGCCAAGATTCACAAAGTGTCTCCCACCAGAGAGGCTCACCATTACCTCCAGGTTCCTAGCTGGCTACAGGAATAGTCTGCAAAAATACTTGCAACATGTATGCCACACAGCCTTGACCTAAACTTTGAGTGGCAAGTTCTTCCCTTTAAAGGGCTTCAGAACAGCTCAACCTATTATAAAGCTGATAGATCTTTAAAAGAAAGTGATCTGAACTCCCACTCAACTGGCAGAGACAAATCAATACCCTTCTAGAGGCACACTGAAGAACCAGCTCTCATCAGAACACATGCTTATACTTCTCAGTCTTAAAAACATGGTTGCAAGTTGCTACCTAACCTTTGACTGATACCAAAATTCCCTTCATTCACATGACATCTAAGAAAAAAGTCATATTTATTAAGAATCAAGATATTAGCTTGCCTTCCCAAAAGCCAAATTGCCAGCCTGCAGACAGAGGCCAATTTTTATACATTTTTAATGACGTCCAGAGTAGGTAGAATGAAAAGACCTGATGCTTTTGTTATCATGCCCTCTGTTGTCTTGTTCAGTAGAACAGAAACTCCAGAGTGGCTGGACTGACTTAGTCTGGCAAAAATGTGTTTTAGGAAAAATACTTGGAGGATGGGTCTGTGTGTGGGGAATACTCATACTTTCTGCAGTGAATCCACTAATTTGAAACTGGATTAGGAGGCACTCCATAGTAACTTCCATGGAATATAAACCATGCAGCAGGTGAAAAGAGCAACTTGGCTCTAGTCCATTTGATGCTGATACTTAACCACAATTTGCATTATTGTGGTAAGGACTTGGTCCATCTCAAGTTTGGTTTTAAGTGATTAGTTCTGCAGTCACAGTGGTGCTCTAAGATTCAGGTTTATCATATGAATGCAGAAATGTTATCCCAGGCATAAAAGAGGTAAAAATGAGGACACCTACATATCTTGGCAAATATGAGCTCCCCTTTGGCTGAACCCACAACCTGACAGAGTACTAGTTCCTATCCTGGTAATCAAACTTGCTTTCTTATTATTACTTGTTATTCCCTCACTTTATTATCCCCTCCTCCCAAAGAAAAAACAACTTAGAAAACTAACTCAGCTACTGGAGTACCAGTAGATGAGACTATCACTGTTGTGCAACAGGACTTGCATACTTTTTCCCTTGCAATAAGTTCAAATTTCAGAAACGAACTGACTGCAAAAGGTGTTGGAATTTTAGCCAAATAGAAAAATCCTTAAGTGATGGTCTTGCTCATGAAATTGGTAGTAGGGTCTGCAGGTAATAAAATTCCAGGCTCTGTTAACAACAAAATAAATAAAAAATCCATTCCTACTTGAAAAAAGAAGATTGTTTGGAGCTTTTGCTAATACTTTAAAAAACCTCCAGAAGAGCAGATCCCAGAAGGAAGCTCCATATTCACAATCACATATGGATCACAGCAGAAGGAAAGTAATTGCATAAACACTGTATCTAAACAACTCTTTTGGAGACTGAAAAGCAAACATAAAAAAAGGGTGAACACCCTTATCTAATTCTATCCTAAACTATCATCTTCTGAGCAAGCACCTACAGTAATTTTGTACATTAATGGAATATGTTGTTATGGCTACAATGACATATTCAGGATGTCAGACATTTTCTGAAGGACAAGCGAATATATATAAACTCCTCAATAAAATTTGTCATACCCACAATCTTGTTGGTCAACATGTTTAACGGCCTTTTGGTAATCAAGCTAATCATACAGGTAAAAAATGGTAATAGTGAACCATACAATTCAGTATATTAATATCATTACAAATAAACACCTTAGACAGAAATCAAACCTTTGACTTGAAAGCAAGAAAAACTCTTCAATCTGAAGGAAAGACCATAGCCTCCAGCCTACATAAAACATACATTATTCTACATTCATTACAACTACAAATACAAAATTTTCAAACTGTAGGCATTTTTATTAAACTTATCAAAGTAAATAAAACAGTTTCACAAGATTTGGGCCTCTGCACAAGTGGTATGCATGCAAGCTGGATGTAAAGAAAGACAACCATTTAGTACAGGAATAGAGAACTCCTTTGTCTCAATGTACTAGTTTAAAGCAAGCAGTGATTGATGTAACAAAAAAATCCCCAGGTTCTAGAGAAGAGGATGGAATACAGCAAAGATATGCAACCCCCACTTGACACATCAATACAGTACCTGGGCGCTGAATCTGTGAACATCATCAGAGGCACTGACTAGATCAATGGAAGACATGGAGGAAGAGCGACTATAGGGCTACCAGAGACAGACAAAGAAAAAACCAAGTAATCAGAACAAAGGCACAACAGAGCGTTCAGTACCAACTTGCAAGCACAAGATAATGAAGAAAAGGAAAACAAAAGCACCATAAGCAGCAAGCACAGCAGCAAATGCTGATTTCATGCACCTACGATATATTATGCTCCCAGTGTAGCCCTGACAGGAGCATAGTGTTTCCAGTAACACTAAAAAAGTCAACTGATTCTGATGTAACCAACTGGATTTTTGGGTTTATATAAGTAAAATCAATTCAATGAATTTGGGTGAAGGTATCTTGAAAACAGTGGGGCTAGCCAATTGGGATTTTTCCTTTATTTTCTGTCTGACAAGCCTGATTCAAGTATTCTAAACAGGTTGTCAAATCAGTATTTTTGAGCCAAGACAAAAAGCAGTCCTTCAATTCCAGTTACTTTTTCAAAAATGAGTAGGCTGCTGGAAGTTACTAGAAACACCTAAAAATCTCACCTACCCATACAAAATATTACATAGAAACATCACAGACCAGCCCATTATTCAGAGGAGATCAGGAGAAATATCTTACCATTTGCACAAATCGGTGAGTCCCCACAGCAGAATATGCATCTCCAGAAGGTAAGGATGTTGGCCAGTGTAATCTAACCTTTTCACTTTGGGACTGAAACAACATAAGTTCAATTATTATTAGTCAGCTGCTACTGGGTGGACGGTGAAACAAAGTGAATCATGCTCAATCTACATAGTGACTACAACAACTAACACTGTCCATGACAGGCATGAAGCTGTCATCCCACTGGAATTCTCAGTGAGTGGGCCTGAACACTGAATTCATCTAAACTTCAAGGTGTATTTCTAAGTTAAAGAAAACACACTGACAGCATTAAAGATCCATGTAGTACTACCACAGTCACTCAAAACTTACTCTTCGCTAAGAGATCCCAGCACAGGGTAAATTCTGTTGGGTACTACATGTTCACTGGAAATTCTTTTAATTCTCAAGTCATTGTTATTCACTACATTCCTAAGCATAAACCCTTTTAAGACAAAGGATGCACCACTTTGTTATTCCCTCTCATTTTATACACTACTATACTTTCTCATACTCTGCATATTTTCCAGAATGCATCTTATCCCTTTTTGATCCTTGTCACTGAAGTGTNGATCAGTGTCAGAATCAAACAGCTAGAGCTTCAGGAGATGAACCTTAGGACAGAATGTAAGTCACAGAAGTCTCTCAGGAAGTGTTCATCATTAAGACACTTTTCAAGTATCAATACCTGTTCTTCCATTTTATCCTGTCTATCAAGAGCAGCTTCAACAGCATCAAAGAATTCTTCTTCATTAATCA